>JAHWFO010071827.1:0-46692 GCA_023313115.1 Rhysida immarginata | reverse complement strand
TTGATGATGATGTAACAATGTATACATCTTTTGTCCGCAGACCTTCTCTCTATAGGCTCCGTGCACACCACGGGTGGCAGCACTGAAATTGGCGTTTTTCGCCATCTGGTGATTAAATTTGTAAGTTATTAAATGAGATTCTGCCATTCCATGCTGTGGCTTTTTTGTGGCTTTAAAGCCCTGAGAAAACCCAAAAGAAAACCACAAAATGCAGTTTAGAACGCAGTGATGAATACAAGCAGTGGAAACGACTCATTCAGAAAATGCTAATTTTTGTCGCTAGAGGGGATCGAGGTCGGAAATATTAACTCCGCACGGAGCCTATACTCTGTCCAACGAAAGAAAAACTGGACGTGTCTAATTAAATTTCCGATTTCAATTGTTAGACATTGTTGTTAAGTAAAATTAATAATCGCTAACAATTGAAATTGAAAATTTAAATGGACACGCTCAGTTTTTCTTTCGTTGGATAGAGTATAGGAGGTGTTGGCTGATCACGCTTGGCATTGTTGATTTTGTATACTCTTAGAAAGCGTTGTTTTAAACAATAATCTTGAAAATTAAAAATGACCAAAAAAGCATAATTGCTATCATATCACGTGATTTGGTTAGCTGCGATCGGCATAGGTTGGACCTTTTAGACACTACCTCAGCTGAGAAGAATCAATTGAGAAAGTAGGTAATGAAGTGACCCAAAGATTCCCATCGGATTATTTCTTTCCTGATAAACATGCCCTGACGCGGAAAAGTCACCTGACCATCTTAGTCCGAGTAACAATGTAACCTTCATGGTTTCCATCTTAGATTTTAACAATCAGTATTTTTTCGTTTGCTGAAGGTTACATTGTTGTTTGGACTAAGATGTTCTGGTGACTTTTTTGCTTCAGGGCCTGTTTATGTAGCTGGCCTTGCGAGCACGGGGAATGTCTGTCATGGAGGACAGGTCCAGGGACAGTGAGGTGCAAGAATGCTCGCTGATTATTGTTGTACATTAAAGAGAGATGATATTCCAAATGCCAAACACGAAGGAAAGAACTATGAAATTTTAGGTAAGCTAAATAGCTTGCTTGCAATTAAATTTTTATCAAAAAACAAGGCCGATGAAAAAACTACTTACATATTTAAATTAGGATTCCTCTTTGCCTTTAATTTATTATTATTAAAATTACAATTTTTTATTTGTGTACAAGTTATCGCGTGCTCCTATCGACTCGTAAACGATGCGACGTGGTAAGCGCGTTAAGCATACGTTTGCTATTTACGGAAAAAGATGGTGAAGATGCCTTTTCACGCTCAGGGCCTACCCCTTTTCCCCATTTCCCCCCTTCCATCTTTTATCTACCCCCACCCGCTGAGCGACGACCTCGAATGCTCCCAATCGTCCTCTCGGGGATTCCGCTGCTAATCTCGACGGCGGGGCCCTTAATCCCGCGAGCAGCCGAAGCAAACGAGCCACGGATTAGGCCTAATCCCCCAGGTTCATCGGAGGTGAGCCTGGCGGTGAAAATCCCCCACCCCCCACCCGACATCAAAACCCGCCCCCGCCATAAATCATCGCGCGGCTCCAGCTTGTCATCGGCTCCGATATTACGCGCCGAAACTCCCACCACCCTCTCCTAAGACTCTGCTCTCAAAGCCCCCACTACAGCGAACTCACTCTAGATTTACAACACACTCCTCGTATACTCAGCAAGGAGACGTCTTCAGGATTTTCAAAGGAAGGGGGGTTAATAGCAGAGAGCTGTGAAAATGATAAACGCCAACCATTTGCCCAAACACCAACGACAAGATATACACCACCACTGAGAACGTTACTGGATGGATAAACCGACACAAACATCAACGAGGAGGATAACTCCACTACCCCCCCGTGCACCAATCCCTTCTTTAGTCTCTAATCTCTCGGAAAAGTTAAAACGAACTTTGTGCAAAAGAGCGAACTTTAATCCCTTTCTATGGCTCATTTCAAAACGGGAGATTTCACTCTTTAATTCCGCGGGCCCACCGTCGAAAAAGGATTAGTGACGTCACAACAATTCTTGAAACTGCAACAATACTTTTAATTAATAACAACAATAATAATAACAACAACAACAACAACAACAACAGTTAACACTTCTCTAAGCATGGGGTTAAAGGGGGTAGGTGTTGGATGTCGATTTCGAGGGTTTTCCATCATCTCTCATCATCATCATCTTGATAAAAAATTTTTGTTGAAAAACCTTTTCAAGTCCCTTTCATTCGAACCATGACTGCGCACTATTTCCTCCGACAGAGTTTTCACGAGTCCTTCTTTCCAGTTTTTTTTTCCTCCATATTTTTTAAACACTCAACCCACCTCCTTCTCCTTTTCATATCCCATCATCAACCCCCCCCCCCCCCCACTTCCCTTTCTTTTTATTTTTTAAACGCAGGACGACTCCATTCCGCATGAAGAGAGGACATCGGGGGTAAGAAAGAAATAAAATCGAAAAATTCTAATCTTTTGTCTCAGCTGATCCAGCAAAGAATGCAATACTGGTTAATAATAATAATTATTATTATTATTATTTTTTATAAAGACAGTGCAAACCCGTATCTTTGGCTATCTAGAAAACAAATTCAATGAACTGTTTCTTTAACGAAGTACTGGACAAAAGTAAACGAACGAAATACAACAAAGTTAGTATTTTCTAGCATATCCTTTAGCACGTTGCACTGTTTGGCATCGCTTTTGACTTGGAATCCATCAAATTAACAATGTGGACACTGTCAGGTTCATCTTTGGCAGATGGTTTTGTGCCGCTCACACGAGACCAAGTTCCTCCACTTTAGGTCATTGTCCTGCAGAAAAACCACATATGGCCCATTTTTTACCCCTTTGCATGTGGCAGTTTGCAAATGTCTCCTCTAAAAATGATCTTATACTGCTTCTTATCCATGATACTCTCAATCAATCTCATGGTCCAAGGCAGTCTCTGCTAAAGCATCCTCAAACCATGATAAATCCGCCACCATGGATATTTTGGATTGAATCTTTGGTTTACTGGACGTCGATTATATTTCATTCCTTCAGAGGAAAACTTAGACTTTCCAAATTATTTTAAACTTAAGACTCATTTCCAAAGGATTTTTTCCCAATCCCTCGGTTTCCTGCCTCATACTTACTCGCTCTCCGGTTCTGGGCTGAAATCAATCTGCTTGTTGTTAAAAGCAACAGTGATTGGATTGGAAAGTGTGATTTGCAATAGCCCGAAACGACGTTTTCTTCGTTGAATCAGATCACGTGATCCGTTTCAAACCCCTCTACATAATTGATTATTTTTACCCATTTTTACCCAGGCTACAGTTAAAACATTTTCATCGCTTCACCTTTTACCATTCCTGCGTTTAAACATGAGCACTTTTCCTATACCTTTTGACAAAAAATAAGTCGCTGAAATCAGTCGTGTTGTTAAATAGCACTACCAAATCATACAAGACTCGTTGCTGTCTACAAGCTGTATGGCCTCAGTGTTCTTCAGGCGCCTTTTAACAGCAGAGGAGCTAATATCGATATCATCTCGTGACATCCTTACCATTGACCAATCAATTCGTTTGTTGGTCACGAGTGTTCCGTCGGACTTTGGAGCAGGATGAACAGATCCAGACTTCTTGTAAGCAGCAATAATCGAAGAAACGGTTGATCTCTTTAAGTTGAAAGCATCAACAACTACACAGTATGTCATTCCATTGCTATCAAATCTACTAACTGAGTAGAATAGAAACATGAGGACAACTGGGCAATGTTAACTGGGCGACAAAAACTTGGTGACTGTCAACAAATATAATGAATTTTAACGTCTCTCGCACTGAAGATCGTACAGAGTGGTAATTTTTTTATATTTATATTTACATTAATTAACGAATACACGTCAAAACTTATTACATCTATGGTTTTAAAATTAAAAATTTATATGTTATATTCATGTTCAATATTATCTACGCAGTATAACCAAGCATGAAGAAATATTAGAGATATATTATTGATTCCAGTCTTTGGATACTTATGTTCTATTTTCAATAGAGAAAATATTGCTGAATTCTCACGAAATTTTTCATACAATTTTAATGTGAATTGATAATTTTACAATAAATTGTTTTTATTTACACAGGAAATTTAAAAACTCTGAATCTCTAATTGTACGTTTCATATAATTATTTTGTCCATTTTTGCTAATTATGTTAATTTTAATAAATATAACAATAAGAATAAATTTGACGTATAAATTCTTTTTTCTTTTTTATCATAGATGTATACAATATTGTTTTACTGTTTGGGGTGCTACGTATAAAACGCATCTTTTACTTCTAATGAGAATATATAGGGTGTATCTGAACGGTCTGTACAAATATGGAGGGGAGATAGTATGGTTGATTCTAAGCAAAAAAGTTCATTTGAACGTGGGTCCGAATTTGAACGATAACTGAGATATGAACAGAAATAAAAATGCTACCACCAAGATCAACAAGTTAATAATTCAGGTTCTCTAACACCTAGGATAATGAAATTTGGGGGAATAATAGGATACTTAAAACTGTGTATACCGTGAAAATTTGATCGAATTCTAGCGAGTAGCTTCCGCGTTACGCAGCCAACATGCGAGTACTACCCAGCACATGCAAAGGAGACGATGGATTCCACTATTTCCACAAAGAATTTATTCATCATAACATAGATGTACATTTCGGCTACAACGTAGCCATCTTCAGTATGAATCGATTTTACAGAGTAAGGTGTCAGGTATTTATAATAGAGTTGAGCCAATGAGAAGGAGTTAAGGAAAAATATTGGAGGTAAAAACCTAAAAGGACTGCTGGGAGGCCCCAAGGATCAGATTCCGAAACACGAGAGGTCAGGGATATACCTTCTACCCTGAGGAACCAGACTTGTCGGAGAATGGAAACCAGAGCCAAGTTAGAAACAACAGACCCATATTTTGCGGACTGGACATGTTTTAAAGTTGATGAACTCCAGACCCTTCAGGTGGTTGACGACCCAAGAAACTAAACTATTTGGAATCCTGGGAGATCATGAAACACCAAGGTGACTCGTTGCTGAATCTAGACACAGGACCATGGACCTCTCCTCTTGGAAAGCTTTATTACATTATACAAGAAAATCAACCCCACCTAGTAGAGCCTTCTCCTAGACCCGCGCTTCTGCTGCCCAATATTTTTACCTGCAATATTTTTCGTATACTCCTTCTCATTGGCTCAACTCTATTATAAATACCTGACACTTTACTCTGTAAAATCGATTCATACTGAAGATGGCTACGTTGTAGCCGAAATGTACATCTATGTTATGATGAATAAATTCTTTGTGGAAATAGTGGAATCCATCGTTTCCTTTGCATCAAAGTATCCACAGATCGGCCAGGTCAGTCTTGTTCTTATGTATATTATAAGTACTCTGTTACCCAGCACATGTTACGATCTTGACTGCGTAACGCGGGAACTACTCGTTGGAAGTCGATCAAATTTTAACGCTATGCACAGTTGTATGTACCCTTCCCCCCCCCCCCCAAATTTCATTATCCTAGACGTTAGAGACCTGAATTATTAACTTGTTGATCTTGGTGGTAGCATTTTTATTTCTGTTCATATCTCAGTTTTCGTTCAAATTCGGACCCACGCTCATATGAACTTTTTTGCTTAGATTCACCCATACTACCTCCAGTCCCTGTATAATAGAATGCCAAAATCTTTACCTAAACTGAGTGACGGGCAATTTGCTTTAACGTCTTAGACTCTACAAAACTATATTTGTATTACCTAGCTACAAAAGTTTGACGCCTTTAAAAAGTTTGATTTGTGCAATAATTTTAACGCCAAATACCTAATAAGGTTTCAGGAAAGTAATCCTATCGTTGTACCACATTTGCTTCCCATCAATATTTTATTTCTTGGCTCCATACCAATAACTATTAAAAACTTAAAGAGTCCCCTTAAGAGAAAATACGAATTTAAAAAAGGGTTGTTTAATATTTCTTATATACCCGAATTTTCCTTTGAATTTTTTATGAACTCTATTTAATTTCATTTTAATTTTTGATTTTTACTAATCCTTTTACTACCATCTCCAGCACTATCGTAAGCTTGCTTACCTGTGCTGTTTTTTTGTACACAGAAAAATAGAATGGAGTAGTGGACACAGGAAGAGGGAGCAAGAGGAGGGAAAATGAAGACCATATGTAAAGCAAATAAAGGGAGAATTTATGACATGAGGGGGGGGGGTCATAAATTGAAAGGCAATTCTGATGAAGAGGGGGGAAGGGTAATCCCACTACGAAAGAGGGAGTATTTGTATGAATGCCAGAAAAAAATACAAATATGTGTAATTATTGGAAGTGAAATGAAAAATTATTAAAAATATCGAAAAGAATAAGGAGAATACTACTGATGTATAATACAATGAAAAAAAGTAAATAAACGCAAATTGTACATAAGAATACAAAGACTGAAATGAAATAAAATATCTCTAATATTTCTTCATGCTTGGTTAGTCGTAGATAATATTGAACAAGAACATAAGATATACATTTTTAATTTTAAACCACACATGTAGCATTGGCGGCATACAAGAAATGATTCAAATTGCAAGACAATATCTCCAGAAAAACGTTATACAGGGTGGCCCCCACGCCCCTCCTGGATAAGAATGGTTCCGACCAGATTTGCATGAAATCGTCAGTTTGGCATCTGCATTGTACTGAACAGTTGACTGTAGGTATAGTGACAACAACTGCAATGCCTCAAACACGCCGCCGCGCTCCTGTGCAACAACCCACGGAGTTTGACAGAGGTCGGATTGTGGGATTTCGAGAGGCTGGATAATCTCATCTGCGTATTGCGGCGCAGATCGGTCGTCATGTTCTGTGGTGGATCGATGTTATTAGCAGTGGTTTACGGAAGAAAAGCACTCACGTAGACCTTATTCTGGACGCCCACGCACTACTGATCCACGCCAAGACCGTCGAATCGTACGAGAAGCTTTGAGCAAACGTACGGCATCCACAGCAGAGATTAGGGCCAGAGTGACACAAGCTTTATCAAGACGGACCATTGGTAACCGTTTGCTAGCTGCAGAACTGCGGGCACGGATCCCTCTAGCCAGACTCCCACTTCTGGAAGAACACCGTGCTTCACCGTGAAACGGGTTAACACTTAAACGTTTGAACGCCATTGTATTTGCTGTTCACGAACTAAGTAATCTATTTCAAGTGAAGTTAAAATAGACTGTAAAGTACGTCGAATTCTTTCTTGGCTTCTGTATTGTTGGCTAAATTTCGTAAGGGGAAAATAAGTTGACAAAGCTTAAAAAAAACTCCAAATTTTATAATTTTTATTGGAATTAAATGAAATTTTGTGGCAATAGATATAACAATATCTATTTATTACTTGTACTGGACAGAGCAGATTGGACTCCTCGACTCTTTGCAACTGACTTTCCGCAACTTTTTTGAAGATCCTGGCCCAGTATTTTCGGAAAGCTTTTAGTACTTGGGGCTCCGTTGTTTTGGCAGAATGCTCCGTTTTACACAGCGCTGACCAAATTTTTCAATTCCCTTTCCTTTATGGGACATTTGGAGCGTTGTTCTCCCTATGCATATCATCCCGCTGTACGGAGTCCCCGGTAGTCAAATACTTCGACTGCATGGTTCTCTTCTGCATAAAATGGCAGACATTTCCCATCCTGGTCCATGCCTTGTCAGATTCAGTGTCTCTTCGGAAATTCAGTATGGGAATCAAACTGTTGATCATAAGCAAGTTTGGAAGGAACAACAGTGTGGTCAAAATGCCTTCCTGGATCATAACGGACGTACGTCTCATCATCAATGATCAAAGCTTTCTACTTCTTTCTGCCGTAGATATTGCGAAGAGCTGTATTCTAACGTTGCTCTTGAGATCCCATGCTCTTTTATGCCACTCGTAGTTGTGAGGTTGCATGACAAACACTCAAGTTTGGGTTCCTGGCAAAAGCATTCCGAACTCTGGCGACATTTTTCTCCGACGAATTTACGGGAGGCCGACATTGTTCTTATAACTTGCACTTCCTGAAGCTTCAACTCTACTTATTAGCCGAAGACTGTAAAACCAATAAGTAGCTCCAATGTCCGTCTGTTTCCTTCATAATTTCTGCAATTTTAGAGATAAAAGAATGAAATTTGGAATATAGCTTACTATAGGCATGTCCACCTTTGCTATTTACTTTGGTTTTTGGTTGGCCCACTAGGGTCGGGATTACGGGGGTAGGAGTTAGAGGGGACCAAGTGATCTATGTGGTATTTAAATAAGAAAAGGGGCGAAATTCGATATGAATATTCCTCTAGGCAAAATCTACATTACCATGAAGTTTGGCCCAAATTCTCCCAGTGGGATCGGGTTGCGGGGGTGGCAGTCACTTTGTCTTTAGAACCATGGCAAACATATGGCATGTGATATATCATTCGATCGAAAATGATGAGAAAGGAAAGAAGATAGCGTTCTTTTATATTTTCTAAATACTAACGTTCGAGAAAATTAGTATAGAAGGGTTTGAAGCACATTTGTTGCCTAATGTGAAGTGGAGTGTTTGTGAGAAAGCCTTAAATTCTAATGGATTCCTCGTTCATAATATAACTGAATCAGGAAGGGTATCTGCATGAAGAGACTTCAACCGTTGAATAACTAATATCATTCAAAACTGACATGTACGCTTTTTAGAAGAAAATCTAAACGACAGCTTGAAGTACCTAGCATCTAATACCCAACACAGCCACGGAAAACATTCCGCGACCTGAAATCGACCCAAGGACCACGAATATCTTAGCTGCCAAGTGATAGAGCAATACTGTCTCCCAAGTTTCCTCAGCAGTCAAAGTGACTTGTAATCAGAAAATGAAAGGGAAGCCCAAATTCAATCTAACACAAGTATTAGGCCTAAAATGAACTCTTCAGAGACTCAATCGAAAAACACAAGGGTGGGTTTGGGGTTGTGAGGGAAGGGTGGCGAGAAAGCGGCGGCATATGGAGGCAGAAAGGCGTCGACGCCACGTGCGCTCCTCACCCGTCGAAATTCGTCTCGGTTGCGGCGGCGAGTCGACAACAGCTGCGGGCGTCGCTGTAGCGGGGGTCGCCGAATCAGGCGTAATAAGGTACAGATGATGTTACATTAGGACTAAGTGGGTTTTATAGGCTTTTAATATTGATTCAATAGAAGGGCGAAGCCATTAACGAGGAGCTCTCTCTCTCTCTCTCTCCGGAGGAGGAGGAGGAAGATGGAGGGAAGGGAAAAAGGAGAACAAGTCATCACTGCTTGATCTCATCGAAAAGAAAATCCTCTCTTTTTTTAGGAAAGGGGGCCAGGAAACCCCCCTAAAAATTTCTTTTCCTTTTATTTTTGCTTCTTCTTCTTCTTCCCTTTCTCCTATTTATCTTTCCAGAATCAATACTCGGGCGGGCGCCATCGATCCATCGATCGTGTGCGGTTCTGCTCACATCCTGGCCGATGATCTCCACTGTCCACAGATGGAACCACAGGAATCCAACCCCAGACACGGGAAATCCCAAACCCCATCTCCCAAATCAACTCGGCTCAGCAAATCTCTCTTCACACGGTCTACCAACTCTATATGTCCTCTTCTGTACACATACACAGCCAAAGAACGAAATCCCAAAGAAGCGACACCCTGTTGGGGGTTCCTTAATTAAACTCGCAAATCAGTAAGTCTGATGTCACCACACTGTCTCTGTTCTTATGTCAAGTCGATCCGCTTCATACAGCTTCACCCAAATGTAAGAGGCGCCAACTCATGTCCTATCATTCATCAACAAGAGTCGCCAGCTGATAGCAAAAACAACTTTCCGCACTGCGCGCACTCTTATCTCAGCAAAGACGAAAACTGAAAAGTGGGCACGAAAAGGGTTAAACTGTGAAGAACTGTGCACATCAAAAAACGAGGATGTCTGTGCGTGTGTGTGACTTGAGGGAGGGGGGGTAGTAAAACTTTGATAACACACCCCCACCATCGATTGACACACACTCGAGGTGGAAATTACGAGGCCGTCGCATGGTCGGTCACGTGAACGAGGTGGTGGTGGTGGTGGATCTATCAGCGAGGGGTAGGACGGCGGCGGAAATTGAATCGGACGTGAGTTTGTCATGAATATGCACGCAGACGGCACGTGGCGAGGGGCGCAGGAAGCAGCCACTATCGGAGGGAAAGCGCGGCGCCCACGGTCCCCGAACGCCCTCCTGCGCCTCTATCTCTGGACGCGTCCGGCAACACTGAAGACCCACAAGCGCTCGTCGCACTTCCGCCACGACCCTGACACACGCACATCATCATTGTATATAACACCCGCTCACGAGACCCATCATCATCATCGTTATCACGTTAAAATTTCTCGGATAAAAGCGCTGAAGGAGAAAAGTTGCGCAAAAGTGGGAAAAAGAAAAAGAAAAAATTGAGCGCGCTTTTGCAAATAAAACGAAATCAGTTTTAACAGCCTCCAAACTATCATAACAACCAACTAACTATTATAACATTCATCATAACTCAATAAAACAAAACTGAAGAATCAGCTCTTTTCGTTCAGAAAGGCAACTCAATTAGAAACGCGCCAAACCAAGTCCAATATAAAAACGAAATCAAGATAAAAACCTATTTTTAAAGGCACTTCACATTCTAAAAGTCGTCGTAACTTGAGTGGTGGGGGAGAAGTTTAAAAAAAATTAAAATTCAAAAAGGACCCCTAAAATGACGCAACCGCCATAATTCAATTTCACTTAATGTTCGCGTCTCCTCAGGTAATAGCCGCCGACGATCGAACAATCGTCTTCCAAAAGAGAAATAGCAAGTTTGTTGGTAGGTAGGTGCGTGTGTGTATGCCCGTGTGTCGAACGAATATGAAGGTGGTGATGGGGGAGGGGGGGGGGGTTATTCCATTAACTGATTAACGCCCGTCGCTCGAATCGAAAAGCCGAAGGGAACAATAGGACGAAGAGAGTTTGGGATGCGCAGGCGCAGTCTTTTCCTAAATTCGCCGTTGCAAAAGGGAAAGCGGGGGCCCAGCTGGTCCGGAACGAATTGCCAGACTCCGCGCTCTTTCCCGCCGAACGGGCGGCCATTATCCTCCCATTACACCGGTCGTGTTCGTAATCGAGAGAGAGAGAAAGTCGTTTTTAGCAAAATTAACGTTTGTTTCTAAAAATGCCTCATCTTCTTCTTCCTCAACTTCACACATACACACCCGTTGCCGGGGATGACATTAAAAGCGATCAATCGGGAAATCAGCGCCGTCTCGTGACGACTGAATTTTTAAAAATTTCCATTCCAGTCCAATAACGGAAAGTAATCACACAAGAGCGTCCTTCCATAATCCTTCATACACAGAGACATATTCCTATTAAGAAGCAACTCTAGGTAGAGACAAACACCTAAAGTTTGCCTTAGCTAACCCAAAATTATCTAATCAATACCCACTGCAGTTATATATTTTCTCTATTACCTTCGGGACACATAAATCACGAAAAAAGCCCCACAAAATATGAATAAAAGTAGTCCTAAACACGCAACAATACAGACAACCGTTCTGAAATTGAGCGCACAGCAAATGTGGCCGCTTTCTCTTCAGCTCGTTCGATAGGGCAAATCAAAATCATATTCCCATTTTTATTCTTTTTTGATAGTAGCCAGTATTTACGTGAACAGAAAACCCAGTTCTTCTCATGAGGCGAGATGGAGACAGTACATTATGAGAAAATTACGTGCAAAAGTTCAGCAAATAGCACCAGCTCCATCTCTGGAGCTAACCTAAGCCAAGCCAAGCTAAACCATATCTAACCAAACCTAACCCCTTGACTACGCCTATGCGTATTCCAAGATCAAGATCAAACCAAACCATAAGTAATCTAAATCCTTGGCTAAGCTCATTGCATATTCCAAGTTCAAACCAAACTTTGTCTATGCCCATGCATATTCTAAGATCAAGCCAAGCTAAACAACCAAATCTAATCCCTTGGCTACACCCATGCATATTCAAAAATCAAGCGAGACCAAGGCAAACCAAACTAAATTGATCCCTTGACTACGCCTATGCATATTCCAAGATCAAGCAAAGCCAAACCTAAGTTCTTGGTTATACTCGTAGACTACACATTCCAGATTATACACAAACTTGTATACTAAGTTATATATAAGTTTGTATATACGACTTCGGTACTCACCGCTTCTTTCATGGCAGATGACAATATTCCAAAAATGAAATGAGATTGATGACTACTGCTGTCTCCTGTTGAGGCTTTATGATATCACAACAACTTACAAATGGGCAAAGTACCAGACAAACATGGGGTTTTCAAATTTTTAAAGTTTCTAAAATTCCGAAAGAATCAAAAGACATGTACATTTTGACCTATGTCCCAAATTCTTAGGCGCCTGAAAACATGGGGCAAAACCGGCTTAATAAAGCTAGTACCTGTTCATCTGGTCTAAAGAGAATTTGTCTTTCTGTCCACCTACTTCTGTGCACAAATCTTAAGAACTTAACGAAATCATATTTTTAAGGCCGTTGTAGAATCAGTGTCTTTCAGGCATTCCAGGCGTCACAGAGCCAAACATATTGAAATACGGAGTCGTTTTACATTAAACAGAAACGAACACAGTCTGATTGGCCGAATCGTTTTGTTTTTTTTTTCTAACCAGACCTAAACACCTGCACGGAGAACAAGTAAATGGAAGAAGAATTTCAATATGGTAGAGTTGAATGACGAAAATAGGTTAGAAATTAGCTGAGCATTCGGGACAAATTCTGTAAACAATCCACCTTGCCCGCACGGGACATGCCCCAAAAGAGCAAAATGAAATTATGACCATTCTCCATCTATGCAACGACCCATTCAAGACCACCATTCTCGAAGCTATTGAGATCTTTAAAGCTAAGATCTCCTCTCCAGATCACCTCCTCAATTGCCAAACCGTTTATGATATTTATTCTATTTTAAATTCTTTATCCGATATCTTGTAATTTTATATATTTACTTTCTTTCCCAATTCTTATTGATACCTTAGTTTATGTTAACTCTGGATGAGTCTTCTGTAGGTCCGCGTTTTCAATTTTGTTTGCGTTATGACGTCACTTTTTCCTTTATATTTCAATCAATTTTCCTCTCAAGGTTTCCTTCTAATCCAACCATTCTCCTATCCAAATGTTGCCACTGTATAATTTATTTATTTACTATTTGTTATTGCTTCATCCAATCATGTTCTCATTCTGTACCATATTTTCTGTATATAAAGGCTTATGTCCTCTTGTATCCTTGATCAAGCTACTTCTGTACAAATCGATTATCCGGACCATACTCCTCTATGGCATGCCTGCGTGGGCGACTATGGAGTGAACTACAGTCATTCCAGAATGTTACCCTGAGGACCATTGCTCAACTGAAAAACCAATCCATCCACATGGATTTAAACATGGCTCATATCGGAAAGTTTATACAGGATCTCCTTTTGATTATGATACAGAAGATGAAGACTCACGACAATAAACTTGTGAATGGGATACTGAAGAACTCATTGAATATGAACTGGCATACGAAGTATCGTAAACCGAGGCACGTTCTTGACGTCAATTTTGAAGATATTAGCAACGTCTATTTCCCGGACTACTGGAAGATGTGATAATCTTCTTTCTCCTTGTGTTTTTTATTACGTTTGTATTTTGTTTCTGACAATCGTCAATCTTATTTTCGTTTTTGTATAATATGGAAGACCGCTTGGGTTGGTTAGGCTTCTTGACTACCTCAGTGTATTTCATTTGGAGTTTATTCTGGTTAGATGAGCTTTGTGAAAGCGCTGCTTTCGTCCCATCCTAACAAATGTACACTTCACTGTTCGATTGTCGATTGTCGATTGTGTGTATCCTTGACAAAGCCGGGAATAAATGGCGAAACTAGTCGGAAACTCTGTTCTCCCTTTGTTGGGTTGTAAAGTCTCTACCAATTTTATCGATAGAAACAGCACTAAGGACTTCTTACTCAACGATTACTCTATACAGTTGCACGAAGGTGTAAGCATTTATATATATATAAAAAAAGAAAATAACCGTAACACATGTTGTCCAATAAGGTCTCTCTGTGTTGAAAGATTTCAAAATAACAGAAAACCAGCATGGTGACATGACAGTTAGAAAGCTTTCACTGCAAAAAACATTAAGAATACTCAGCATAAAACCATAAACTACAAATTCACAAAGAATTATTTTAACGATTCGAATGTACATTTCGATGGTAATGAAACTGGTATTATCGTCAAAGTGTACATACGAATCATTAAAATAATTCTTTGTGGGTTTATGGTTCTATTCTTTCTTTTTTAGCTATACTATCCAGTTTCATGGCATTTTTTAATTTTTATTAACTCCCGTTATGTTATAGTTTGTAGCCATAAACAAGTTAAATGTTAGAAAAAAAGCAATGAAATGCTAATGCTATGGTTGGGAAACATTTAGATTAGAGTAGGATCAGAATAAGGATACTCTTTAAATTCACTGAATATGCTTCAACAGATCTTACAGAATGACCTACAACAGAACATATTCCATTTTTAATAAGAATTTTTTTTTTTAAGAAAACAAGGAAATAGTTCAATTTAGAAACTTAGATACAAAGGACAGCCCTCTGGAACTTTGAAAATCCTGTCTTCCGTCGAGCAAAGTCCAACACATTCAATAAAGAACCAATAAAATCTGTTTTCAAAATCCCATAATTCAAAACTTCTTCTACGTTAGTAAATACATAAAGACTCCTTTCTTATGCTAACCTCCTAACCTAACCTAATCTACGCTAACCTAACTATCTAAGCTAGCCTATAACGGAAAGAAAACTGCAGCCAGGTCAATTGCTTCACTTTTTTCACATATTTATTTCAATCTCAACCATGAGACATTGATTTACAGTGATGCCTTCCTGAAGTGCATAGAAAACACTTGGCATTTCAAAAGGGTGCCATCGCTATCTCATTTTCTACTTGGGCTCTTTCTTGAGACTTGGACACACTCTTTACAGCAAATCTTTTTCAGTAAAACCTAATTAAACCGATACCCTTTGAGATACCGAAAAATGGATTACACATTCGTAACCAGCGCGAAATTCTGCATTACTTTTCCTTAATCGCATTCATAGATGACTTGGCGGGCATTATTAGACGTGCAGGCCATTACGCGCAGTCCGTAAAAATTGGTCCGCAAAACACAAGAAAACCTACCAATTCCGCAGTTGAAGTCTATAACCGATTAAAATGACGACATATTAATCCGTGGACCTTGTCAAGTCGAATGGTGTGTGAATGGGTTTACGAATCGCTGTACCGATCTTCTTAAACAACATGACAATGGACAGGACCGCATATAGGCACATTTTTTTTACGATTCGAGCAATAGCTGACCTATGTGAAAATTACAAGGTTATTTTCAACAGGAATTCAGTGACCTGTCACACCGTCCAATGTGTCCTTGGAACTGAGCGAAAGCTTCTTTATCAACCGCGTCATCTCTAAAGGTTGTGGCCCCCAAGAACCCCCGATCTGAACAAGCTGGATTTCATTTTGTGGGGTTTACTAAAAAGCAGGGTGTATGGAAACAAACCCCTACGTTACAACAGTTGAAGGACAGGGATGTCACGGAGAAAATGCAATAGCGGGCTTGACGAAAACGGCGCACACTAAATTAATAGACACATTCCCCTCTATTATATAAAAGAACGTTTATACGTTTCCTTAGTACATACAATTAATTAATATATACACCCCCACAAGTATATAATTACGCCATTAACGACTGAAGAAAGAAAGCAAAACCCTTAACAAGATTTCGTTCGGATAATGATGAAGGAAGAAGAACGTTGCGCTTCCCTTTCCTCGTCCCGGGTTCGATTTCCTTTGCCAGTCACGTGCCTAGCGAATATCAAACTCAAAAGCAAAGTGGGAAGGGGAGGGAGGCTTTAAAAATCGAAGGAAATGGCGTCGTCGGGCGGCAGAAAAGTTATATTACGACGGGTGGGCGGCCAGAGCTAAGTTAACGAGCAAGTGAGGAAACTCGAATCGACGGGATTAATTTTCCGTTTTCTTTCTCCCAACCCGAAGCCGGTTCGGTGTCTGTGTGCGCGTGTGTGTCTGTGTGTGCCGGTCTGCTTTGATTAGTCGGCGTGCGTCCGTTCCGGTCGTTTTAATTACGCTTGCTGGTACGCGGGGGCGGTGCGCGTCTTTTTAATCCCACCAATGGGAGATAATTTGCAGGCGTTCGCCAGCACACACACACACATACACGCATACACACAGACACACACGCGCACACAGACACCGAACCGGCTTCGGGTTGGGAGAAAGAAAACGGAAAATTAATCCCGTCGATTCGAGTTTCCTCACTTGCTCGTTAACTTAGCTCTGGCCGCCCACCCGTCGTAATATAACTTTTCTGCCGCCCGACGACGCCATTTCCTTCGATTTTTAAAGCCTCCCTCCCCTTCCCACTTCCTTTCCTAAACCCACCCACTTTACCTATTCCCTCTTCTCTAAATCCCCGTCCTATGCGCGCAGACCAATTACAAAGGAAAGAAATTAAAAACTCAAGAGAGAGACAGAAAAAGCGCTCCAACTTCGTAAGAGAAGCAACACACAAAAAAAAAGAGAGAGAGAGGGGGGATGGGTAGGCTTAGAGAGGAGGTGGGGGTGTGGGATGAAAAAAAAATTAGCTCTGGAAAAATGAGCCAATAACTTCCATCCTTTGAACTTAGCGGCGGAGACAAGTTCTCCTTAAAAGGATTCCCTTTCGCAACCGATCCGACGACGACGACGGCGTTTCAAGTCCTACGTTCCCTTAAAAAAACATAAGAAACCAATCCCCCTTTCCACCTACCACCCATCATCCAATTCCCCATTTCATCTTATCCCGCAAAAAAATAATAATCATCATCATAATATAAATCCCTTTCGTGAAAATAAACGTTCTCGAGCAGCAAGAGAAACCCCTAGATTTTCATCGAGGAACGATAATTGGAAGCAATAGGACGTTTGTCACTATTAATCAAGTCCATACTCAAAGCAATAGGCTTAATACCTTTGAAGAACAGCATTGAACGTATGTGCAGACGAAGTGCACTATCCTACAATAATGGAACGGGCAGTAGACAAGTACGGGAAAAGTGGTATTTCATTTTATTTAATATCTTGTTGGACCACCCTTCTGTGCATACTTCCAGAGATAAACGACTTGGGTCCAAGAACCTGCAAGAACCTAGTCATATCAGCATTGGATTGCGGACGTGGCTCCCTGCCTTCATTGACAATGATGTCTGTATGTCACTGCCTGACGGAAGCCGAAACATGACACTGCAGTAGCGTCCTCGTTACCAAGAAAATCCCATAGCGTAGGAAGCAGTACCCGATTGTCCTAATAGGCTTCAGAGTTCAAAATGCCTTCAACCACATGCAAGATTTCAAAACCATGCCACCCACACAGTAAGTCTGCCGACCACCAAACTTCACGATTGTTACTATGCACTCAGATAAAAGGCGCTCTCTATACTCAAACAGAGAATACCATGACTCTTCACTCCACAAATGTTTTTTCCACTCTTCGACAGGCCAATGTCGTGTTTGATGCCATCCGTGCCCTCTCAGACAATGAAACACTCAAAGCACTCAATAACCTTATTATAATATCCCTCCCCCAACATTTGTTCACATCACCTACTTCCCCACCTTACAACACACGTCACTCTAACTTTCTACGATTCCCACGCATTAAGCGGAACTACCAACTAAAAAGTATATCAAATTCTGGCAACAAACTTTGGTCCACATTACCCCGCGATCTTCGCCTTGCACCCAACATCTCCACCTTTAAAAGCCTCATTAAGAGATACTACACATCCTCAACCAGCTGTTACCCTATTCTCCCCCACCCTCACTGTCATACTTCATTACCAATTATATAATATTCTTTCTTTATTTCATTCTGCCTCTATTCTCCATTCTGATAAATTTAAATTTTACTTGTATTCGTTTAATGATAACTCCAAAATTTTATCCTTTGTTACTAATTATATGTTTTATCAATTACAATGTATAATATATTATTTTGTACTGTTACAATTTGTCTGCATCTTCCGGGGACCAAACTCGTCGGTCGTTTGGCCATACTGGCCTCGGGCAGATGCTATTGTATTTCCTTACCAAATAAAATAAACAAACAAACAAAGTAAAATTGCATATATGGAAGTTAGCAAGTTGCTGACAGTTTTCAGCAAAGGCTTCTTTAGAAATCACTTGAAGCATTGATGTCACACGTCCTTAGATGTGCCTTTCAGAACTCCTTGAGGCAAGGGAAATAAAAAAGAAGTCTGAAGGCCAGATCCAGGAAGTTTGGTGATGTTCGAGAAAAGTTATGTGCACTGTTTGGCTTGGCATTGTCGTGCAACAAAGTTTCACTCTCCAGTCCTGTACAACTATGTTCTGTACACTTAAGCCAACATTCCATGAGTTGCTGTCGCCGTTTTCCCCAATTTGTACTATGAAAGGAGTCTTCACAGTCGTTATGTTCTACTGGTCGCAGCAGGCAAACCTGCTTCAGTTTACTATGTTCGATGATAGGTGGTGCTTCTTGACATATCTCTCAGTTTGCGTGCCTATGTTGCCGTTTAGATATCAGTCCAGTCACTGTATTTTTTAGACATGTCGTATGTTCTTGATACTGCTTGGAAAAAGTGCTAGTGAAAAAGAAAAAACTTAAAATCATCTACACTGCATTATTACACAGTTATTTAAAATGATTCATCCAATTTCATACAAGTATACTTCTGTACCGTCAATGCCGGCTCGGTGGCCGAGAGGGTTAAGACGCAGGTCTCGGATCCAGCGAGGCGCGAGTTCGAGGGCATGGGTGTTTGTGTTTGCTCTTTCTCTAACATTTCCTCTCGTGAGGTTGGCGTCAGGAAGGGCATCCGATTGCCAAATCAAATAATTAACACAGCGACCCATATGAAAATGGGAAAAAGCTGAAGATAAACAACTCCAGGTCATGAACAAGGAGTTCCAACGGGCACCAGTGTCCATTACCACACTTCGGCACAATACATGCACTTTGGCATGCACTGGAGTCTGGCAGCCTTACCCTGTGGCTTGTTGAGATACCGAAATATTTTCTCCCCAAACGTACAGAAGAGCTTGGTTTCCTCATCCGACTAATCACTGCTGCGCTTTTGCTTGATGTTAACCGCTATGTTTGCTATTTCCTAAGGAGTAAGGAGTTAACTGGTCCTGGTGCACTCGTACTAACCGGCATATGATGTCACTAACCAGATTTCAGAAACACGGTTACTTAAACGACTCTTACGCGGTTCGGTAACCAAAGCAAAGTGCACAGTTCTTCTTATCGTGATCAAGAGGTAACTGTGGTTACTTGACCGTAATCATGTAAATTAAGTGGTTCCATTCCATTATTGCAGGATAGTCTACTTACCATACTAAAATTTCACAAACTTATATCCCCAAACACGCTAAACAAGACTTGAACCTGCGAAATCACACACGAAGAACGTTAGAATAAAACTTACTTCGAAAAATATCCACTAGGACGAACCTAGCGCTGGGAATAAAACATCTGCGGGATTTATCAAGTATTTGTGACGTCACACTTGAAGCAGCTTCCCTGCTAAGCATTTACGAGCAACGCCAGCGAACTTTTCCTTTCATCGCATTACTCCCACACACTTCAGCATTAAATACTGAAAAAAATCCATTTAAAACCTAATTTTCTGTCTTTATAGGCTTAAATATATATAAGCCTCAGAACCTTCAGGACTCGAACCCCAAAACCGAAATACTCAGAAAACAGCAAATTTGCAAAGCCTGTCTGCTCAATGAAAATTTTCTTTCATTTCCCCCCATTTCCGCGAGATTGCAAATAGATTCGCCCGACTATTCCCCCCTCCCCTCTCTTGGCGTCCCCTTCATCTTCTATGCATGAACGACGACCTCCTCCTCCGCCTTCCTCGCCATTTTCAATGGAAGCTCATCACGGTGGGAAAGCAGTCGCCGCGGTGCATCATGGTCGAAAAGGTTAAAACCTCCTCCTCCTCCTCCTCCTCCTCATCTCTCTCTCGCTCGCTCACTCACTCAACTCAGCACTTGATCACTTTAATAATAATCATAATAAATAAAATAAATATTTAATAGAGGAAGACGAGGGTTCATTTTACCCATCAATGAGCGGAAAAATCGAAACGCCAACCTCAGTACAACGAAAGGAGACGCGAGATACGCCTAAGAAACAGCATTGTCATCTCCATATGCACCGTTTCACATAGACCACCCAAGCCTATAAACGAGCATAAAACTCGTGACGTCACGCAAGCTCCTGGAAAGACAAACTCGTAAAACCCCAGGTGAGAGCCGATCCGTCAAGGAGGGAGCGAGCCAAAAACTAAAATTAAAAGAAAAGAGAAATGGAGGTCAACGACGACGGACTTCGACAAAAGACGGAGCGTGACGTTCGTGACGCCCAAAAGCGGTTGACAGGCCGTTCCAATGGAACAAGCGACAACAAATCCAACAACATTCCCCGTCGGTCAATTACGACACCAAACAACAGCTGATAATCGGCGGTCGACAGCGTTTGTTCTCCGTCCCGCCTCCGGAAGCTACGGCCTGACATCCGGAAGAGTGGGTGGAGGACGCAGACACGCGCGCACTTCATTCACAGAACACAGCAACCAAGACGGACATACGAGTAGACATGTACTTGACACATTTGCGCGGGAGAAAGAGAGAGGCCGCGATAAGTTCATTAAAAAATAGGGCATACGCAGAACAAACAAGTACAGATCACTCTCAACTGGATTAAAGGAACATGAGAGACCAGTCACTATTTCAGTTGTTACCAGCAAACTTCATGAACATATGAACTCATACAATTTATTACAGAATAAGTACCGTATAAGGTACCAAAGAATAGGAGCTGGGTCCAGGGCGTTATCAATCAACGATTTAGTATTTCACAGTTGGCCAAAATGGTTCTAGTGCGATCAAAATTGTGTCGTTTAGCCGAGAAGGCAACTTATGTTCTTCTAAAATTCAAATATATGCTTGTGCAGATGTGCAAGTTTCCCAATCCGTTGGCACTCGTGCAGCCCCAGACTAATACTGAAGCTGATTTCTGTACATCACGTCGGTAACAGGCAGGATTGTCCTTTTCCTCTTTGGTCATAAGTCCACGCCGACGATTTTCGCCAACAACAACAAAACCGTAAATTTAGATTCCTCGGACCACAAAACACGTCGCCACTGGGTTCGATGCTACGTCGCCTAAGCCAGGCAGTGTGTTAACGAACACCTTTCGTTTTGCATAATAGAGCTTCAACTTACATTTTGTAATATAGCGGCGAACAGTATTCAATAGTGATGTCCGTTGGATCCGGATCTCTGATCCGGATCTGAAAATATCCGGATCCAGGTCCGTATCCGGATCTCGGATCCGAATTTTGGATCTCGGATATCGGATCCGGATTTCGGATCTCGGATATCGGATATCGGATCCGGATTTCGGATCTCGGATCTCGGATATCGGATATCGGATCCGGATTTCGGATATCGGATATCGGATCCGGATTTCGGATCCTTTCGCTGGATGCGTATTAAGACTAATTTGGACTTAAGAGGACTAGGCTACACTTAATAAAAGCTTTTATAAACTGCTTTCAGAAAAAGTTTGCATATACACAATTTCCTGATACAGGATCCGAATTTCCAAGATCTAGGTCCGAAAAAAAGATCCGGATATCCGGATCTTGACATCACTGGTATTCAACGAAAAAGCTTTTACGTAGAATCCTCGAGCCCATTCCGCAATTTCCGTCACTGTTGAATGTCTATTTTTAATGCAGTGACGTCTGAAAGCCCGAAGATCACGAGCAGTCAGAATTGGTCTTCGTTCTTGCCCTTTACGAACGAAGGTGGTATTTCCGCTTCTACCTATTATGAACTGTAGATGATGAAAGTCCAATATGCCTGACTATTTCACGCCGAGACAGGTTGCTTCTAAATTGTTGGATCATTCTATTATGCATATCTTGACCCATGTTGTCGTGTAAATGACTGGCCGCACATTGCAGTTTGCATTTAAAGAGGGAAAAGTTATTTCGTAATGTTCTCCAGAAGTTTCGCGAATATTCATGTCACTTCAATGACTTCTGGTGCAGTCTTTTCCTTCCGTCCCAACTATTACGGTGCATGTTGCCAATGGCAATTTCATTAAAAAAATTATATACGACCAAAAAAGCGATGGGCATTTATAAATTGTACATATTTTACTTCAGTCACCTCAAACGCATTTATTATTTTTTATTTTACTAATATACAGGGTGTCCAAAAAAATCTGGTAACATGGCAAATATCTCAAAGCTGCCAGGTAGGCAAGATTTGATGAGTGTGTTTTATAGGTAATGGGGGGGGGGGGGGAATTCATTGCCGCACTCAAATTTGACGTTGATCCCAAAATTTAAGGTCATCCATTTGCTAACTCGAAAACTATTAAAGATAGAGAAAAATTTACAATTGCTACCCTGTAGAGCAACACCACATTAGTCTAAAAACAGTTTTTAATCACACCCTTCCCCTTGAAAGATTTTGAGAAAATGGGCGAGAAAGAGTCATTCAAGGTTAGGTTGAGCTAGCCAGGTTGGCTGAGGTTTTTAACACATTTGAATTGCAGTGAAGCACACCGTTGGGAAGGGGAAGCAAAATTTTTAATCACACATTTTCTCAAAATCTTTTAAGGGGTAAGGTGTGATTAAAAATTGTTTTTAGAGTAATGTGGTGTTGTTCTAAAGGGTAGCAATTGGAAATTTTTCTCTATCTTTAATAGTTTTCGAGTTAGCAAATGGATGACCTTAAATTTTGGGATCAACGTCAAATTTGAGTGCGGCAATAAATCCCCCCCCCCTATTACCTATAAACCACAGTCATTAAATCTCGCCTACCTGGCAGCTTTGAGATATCTGCCATGTTCCCAGACTTTTTGGACTATGCAATGACCAAAAGCACCAAATGAGCAGAGTCAATGATATGGTGTACAGCTAACCAAAACTGGACCACGGATACATGGAGCGACGAATCTCGGTACGACTCTGGCAACCATGGTCGCGTTTGGACTTAGCGGATACCCGAAGAATGCCTTATACCTAAAAGCATAGTGTATAAAGCTGTGAAGTTCAGAGGGCAGTGTAATGGTATGAGGCCCAATTTCACAGTTTTGATTGGGCTGACTTGGAACTTGGGACAGTTGTAACATTTTGGACCATTCTGCACTGCCAACTTATTGGCAACTCTGCTGCACGCTCAAAGTTTTGCTAAGAGTGGAGAGGAAATTCAAGGCTAGCATCGAAACTGTAAATCCCAAAACCCAATGCAGAACTGCCTCTTCCGTCGGAGTATCACAGGCAACTGCCACTTCCGTTAGAGTATCAAAGGCGGAGACTTCGAAATGCTTTGACGTCACAGCTTATTCAGCCAAACAAAAAGAAATGATTTTGTTGAGCTTGTCTGAAAGCCGTAGAGGTCCAGAAAAGAATCAGGCTTGCCGACTATCGACTTGAGCAGCATCACGGTGAAGATGCTGCTCCTATGGACTACAGTGCTTTTGGTCTATCCAGAAGAGCCTTGGGAAATTAACGACCTAGATGGTCAATGGAAATTCCGATGACATATCGTAATCAAGATGCAAAGCCAGCACAACAGATGGTGGGGGCGTGAGGTTTCAATAGCAGTACAAAGCATCCCCTTCACATTAGGTGAAGATACTTCTGTAAAGTTGAGGGTAAAGACTATAACAGCGCGCTATCTATCGGAATGTCTTGTAAGTTCGCGCACAAGCGCGGGAAACTTCAAACCACGAGTGCGCCTTTATCTCTCTATTACCGGCTGAGAAATGCAAACATGGCGCACTGCTTTCTAAGCATAGTTTAGAGGACCATTTTTGGTAACTCAACCTAGAATCGCCCTGTCAAATCATACTCTAAACAGCTGATTCTTCAACAGCTCCTTAAACACGCATTAAAAGCGCATTCGATTCTTCACGAACCCAATAAGAAACGATCGCTTCCCTCTTAACACACAACAATAGCAACGAATATGGCGACCGGAGGTGCCCTGAGAAGTCCCTTTTTCAACAGGAAAATTAACAAAAAAAGTCAAAACACTACAACAAGAGAGAGAGAGAGAGAGAGAGAGAGAGAGAGTAAGCGAACTGACTTCTCTTCTCGAAAGCATGGGCGGCCTGCTGTTGCATTTCATTGGTTCACGAGTGATTGCACGCCAGGATCGTGTTCGCCAACCAATAAGGGACGACGAAGGTGAGGTAGGAGGGGGGTTGCGAACACGACGTGGGGGTGGAGGAAGGCGAGGTTAAGGCAAAACTGCGCAGGCGCCCACTTCGTTAAAAGAGCGAAAAAGGTGAAACTGGATCGTTTCCTTTTTTAAAGAGAACGAGACGGACGCGCACCTGCGATATACATTTCTATGATGATGATGATGATGACGTCTCACGTGATATATAAACAGATGGATATTCAAAAATTCTTTACACATCGTCGATTAATAATAAGATTGCGACAGAGTGTGAAGAGACAACTTTGGGGTACTGGGTTCAAATCCTTATACACAAAAATCCCATGCGCTTATGCATATCACTCTTCCCCGAATCTATTCCCAGGATTCTCCAAAACTGACAAGGTCTTGCGAACGATAGAAAAGAGCGGCAGGGTAAAGCGATAGTGGGCATTCATGCCACGCTATCTCGCTCCCTATTCGCGGACCCATTCCATTCCCATTACCCTGTCATCCCAGAAAAGCGGCTGGGAACGCGATAAAGAGTGCGAACCCGCGACCCGAACCGAGTGGCGGTGAACCGATCTGCGTCCTCATTTCGATTTAATGACGACGACGGCGTCTTTGCTCAGAAGAAGGAGCGGGAAGTGGGGGGGGGGGCCTGTTGGGTGGGTAGAGGAAGAAGAAGGAAGAGAAGAGGAATCGATCTGAGAGTTCTCGCTTCTGACGTCACGCCGGTCGCAAACTCTTTGAAGCGGGGCGGCAGGCTATGAAGGGCTTCACTGCGCGACAGAGCTGTCCAGCGGAGAAGTTGGCCGACAGCGGGGGTTTCCGCGTTCGTGGAGCCACGCATGCGCGCTAGAAAAATTTTCAGCCGAAATTTCTCGAGAACGAAAAATGCGCTTTCTTGAAGAAAAAGAACAAAAAAATAAAACTAAGAAGACCTCATCACTAGTATATAACAACTAATGAACCACATACCGAACCCAAGACCCTAACGAGAATACCCCAAATTCAACAACATTATAAAAGAGGGGGGTGTCCTAATAGCAACAAACACGTTCTTTTCAAACGAGTGGGAATTGAATCCGCTGTGTTGCTGCTGCTGCTGCCAGTGGCAAATCAATACCTTGCACGAGGAAGGAAAAGCGACTTGCGAATCGATGGCGGCTGAATGGGGGTTTAGGGAGTTAGGAGTAGGATATTAGAAAAGAAGGAAAGAGAGAGAGAGAGAGAGAGAGAGAGAAAAAAGGTGGGGGTATGGCTTAAGGGGAGGGAACTCGAATGGAGGGTATTACAGGAAGGCTCGGGAAAAAAGGCAGAATAACCAACGATCAAGATGGCGGCCCTCGAGGGTTGTGGGATGAAGGAGGAGCCGCCGCCAATTAACGGAGGAGATGTGGCTCGACTCCCACGGCGAAGTCAACAATGTCGTCACAACCCCCCACCCTTGCAAGACAGTCTCTGTCGAGTTAATGGCTCCATCGCATTTGCTTACTTTCGTCAGAGTCACGTGACTTTCGTTTTTTAAAGCGACGGAAGGACCTCGCGACATCGTTTCTAAATATCTATACTTAGTAGACTTACTATACGTAGTCAGTTTCTACAACTAAAAATAAGGGGGGGGGGGGAAGTTGATACAATCAAGCATCATCACGCGACTTATTAGTACCTTTATATGAGAAAAATTCTCCATTATTTTGACCATAAAATCGTGCTATTGAATAAGTACGAGGGCCGTTCAAATTTGATTTAAACTTTGATTGTTGGGATGACAACTACCGCCTATCATGCAAATGCAGCACCACTCATCCGGTTGCCGTGACAACCGATTGTTTGTTTAAACAAAATGGCGGACAGCGATGTGTCGATCAAAGTGGAACAACGAATAATCATCAAGTTTCTCCACAACGAAGGTGTGAAAGCATCTGAAGTTCAGACACTTCAAAGGCAGTTCACCGAGTCATGTTTGTCTCGACCATCCGTCTTTGCTTGGTACAAAAGTTTGGAGGAGGGAGAGAATCCACCGGCAATGAACCTCATAAGGCAAGGCCAGCAACGAATCAACAAATGATCTGATAAGGGACAACAGGCGGATTTATGTCAGCCGAGAATTGGCTTCAATACTGAACATCAGCACTGGCAATGTGAAATTCAACAAAATCTGTGCCAGATCAATCCCTAAGCAACTCTCCGAGGATCACAAAACCACCCGGCTGGAAATCTGTTCCATGCTGCTGCAGCGATAGGACAGAGAAGGTGACAGCTTCTTAAGGCGTGTTGTGACCACCGACGAGACATGGGTTCATCACCCTACTTCTGAAAGCAAGCGTGCGAGCATGGAGTGGCGACCCAAGAAATTCAAGATGACACCGTCGGCAACGAAAATGATGGCGACTGTATTCTGGGACAATCATGTTGATTTTCTGGAAAAGCATCGAACCATGAATGCACCCTACTACAGTAACATTTTGAGGACGTTCCTGAAGCCGGCACTAAGGAAAAAGCGACCAGGACTCCTTACCAGTGGTGTTTGTTTTCTGCCAGCAATGCCAGACCACACACAGCCAAACTGACTATAGACACACTGACGGAACTCAAATAGGACATGTTACTACATCGTCCATACAGCCCGGATCTCTCCCCTTGCGACTATCACCTTTTTGGACCATTGAAAGAGTTGTTGGGACTGCAAAGGCTTGGCTCCAATGAGCAAGTGAAAAAGGCTGTCCTGACGTGGTTTCGACATCAGCCTGAAGATTCCTACAGAACCGTATCCAGATGGTTCCAGAACCTCAATCTCTCTCTCTATCCTCTCTCTATTCAAGTGTTATTGAGCATCTCCTGGGAGAGGGATGATATGGCTTGGGCGATTCAGTAAAAACGTACACATTATTACAGGTTATGTTCTATCCATCACTTCTGGGAAATGGTGATTCGAGAGTATCCCAAACGAGAAGTCCGCAATGGAGTGGAGCGCCGTCCTGTTGGGAAAACACGCTTGGCTGATGTTCCTTCACGATTGGCAGTGCATGATATTCCAGCACGTCCACGTAATTTATGCTGTTCACTTTTTTTCCAGCAAAAAACGGTCCTCTCACTTTTCATGTTCATTTTCTCGTTTTCCCGCTTATGTTTTCCACTCGTGAATTTTCCGATCCCCATACCCTTCCAATTGAGTCTACTAACTTTTCCAGACACGCAAAATATTGCCTGCTCACCACTAAAACAATCTTGGAAAGGAAAGCATTGTCGATTCTGTCAAGCATTGCTACCGCAAACGAAAAACATCGGGGCTTGTCGTGCTTTTCTAGGGGTACCGCTTCAAAAGAGTATACAAAATCTTACAGATAGTGCTTCTTGGAATGTTCAGGGGGGTTTTCCCATATTCCAAAAGGTAATGTTGAAATTTAATAGGGGATTTTAATTACCATACCCATAGCACACACTTTGCTTTCCACTCGGGAATCGTGATGGATTGGTCGTGAAGGACCGGACCTATAGCATGGCCTGATAGATGTCCCGATTTCAGCCCTATGGATTTTTACGTATGTATAAGGACAGCTAAAATCTATTCACGATATCCATGAGCTAGTCTAAAGAAAGGGTCTAAGACGATACGGATACTATTGTATATATTGCCGACTCACGTTTCGGTATTACCCATTAATACAGAGTATCCCAAATTGATGTATACACTCTTTGAAACGTTATAACCCAGCAACGAAATGAGAGAGAGAAATATAAGGTGTTGTTGTATTGTATTCCTTAAACTTCTTTAAGCCTTTACATGTTCAGAATGTCCACCTTCTGCCACAGTACACTCCCAATGAAGACGTTGAACAGAGCGACATACCGACTGGATTATAGCTAATGGAATATTATTGATGGAATGTTCAATCTCACCAAGCAATTACGTCTTGAAAATTTTCTGTTTCGTCACACTTGCGCAGGAACCACTCACAAAATTACAGTCGCCTATCTGGGTCGTTCTCATTCGTGGACAAGTAAGGCTTCCATTTTTGACCTCGCAAAATTCGATGAACACTTTTGGCCATACCAATTTCACGAGAGCATTGCCTCACTAACTTCTTTGGTGATCATGATGACGGCATCAACACTCTCGTTATCAGTGGAACTTCTTTCTTCGGCACCGACCTTTCAACACATCTTTCACCGTTCCTTCCTTCGCCTTCAAACTTGTCTCGAACTTTGGTTATTGTTACCCTTGTTGGCGGTGGTGTAGTGTACCAAATTCAACCCTTCAACAACATTCTCCACTTTCCAAAAACACTTCAATATCCACTTACATTCATCGAAGAAAGTCTCACCGCCATTTTGGTTTATAAACAAATGAACAACAATGAACGTGTTGCTATGCTTTTCCACTGCCGTCTGGATCATACACAACAACCCCTTATATTTCTATCTCATTTCTTTGCTGACGCTATAACGTTTCAAAGAGTGTATACATCCATTTGGGACACTCTGTAGTAACAAGTAAGAATTACATTAGCATTATATGATATAGTGAACAGCCTACTTGCAAAAGGCCTTACAATTGTGCGAGAAGTGGTTTGCAAAGTCGAGACTCGACCTAAGCGTTGACAAATGCAAGGCAATGTTCATTACGAAGAAACTTCGGAAACCTCCGAGTCCTATCTTCCTTTCTGGTAAAGAGCTCGAATGGGTAAAAAAATTACAAGTACCTCGAAGTGGTGGTAGATGCCAGGCTAAATTGGGATGACCACGTCTCCTATGCGATAAATAAAGCTAAGAAGGCAAAGTTTAGTCTAGTTGTTCTTTTGGGAATGCGAAACAGCGCCCTTGGAATGGATAGCAAACTTTTGCTTTATAAGATGGTTATACGAACCATTCTTCCTACATATGCAAATCCAGATCGAAAGATCTCCAAACTTTCCAAAACGCTACCCTGAGGACTATCTCCCAACTTGAGTCGCAACAAATATTTCTATTGCTGAAGATTTCCATATACCTCCAATTGATAGCCATGTCCAGGAGTCGCTGAAGAAGTTGCTTCCGAAGATTAAGGACCATCCCAATCCTCTGGTTGCAGATATTCTGGAGCATCCACTCACCTTTAGAAGTTTCCTCAGGCATCGACATCCAAAAGGCTATCTTTCCCGAATACTGGATCTCATAGCTCCTCGTGCCCCTTGTCCCTCGTCAATCAACAATCAACTCTATCATCCTTATAGGAAAGGCCTCCATCTTATCCTCTGGTGACTTAACTAGGTTTCATCTGGCTTCTTAGTTCAGTGTACTTCCCATGATTACTTCCTGGATGAGTATGGCAGCGAAAGCGTTGCTTTCGGACCGCTCGTTTCGGTACTTCCCTGCGCTGTTCGATTGTCGATAATTCTTCCTTGTTATTATTTTGCTAGCCTTGATAATGGTGTAATACAGTCTTAGGCCCATTCTTTATTTTAAAATCTGTTGGTGATACTGAGGATCTTCAACAGAATACAGTAGAAGATGGATGCCAACAAAATAGAGGCAGTCCTATATCCGTCGAGCTCATCAATACATTTTGATCTACATTTGCTATGATTGAATGTACTGATTCCTCGATGTGTTTTCATTGTTGCTCACTTAACTTGAAAACTGAAAAGAAATTATTGTTAATCTAAATAAACACTAACTTGATACCTAAAACTCAGTATGAATCACATTAAGCCATAGCTTTATAGAAAAAAACTTTTTTCCTTATTTTAGGTGTAGAAACGTACAAATAGCCGGTGCACTAATATTTTTCCTAACCCTATATAAGCGCAGACCTTATTTGATATCATATTAAAAAAAAAATTAATTAACAAATAATAAAAATCGCTAAAACCCTTCTCTTATCGGTGCCAACTGGAACCAGCAAATGAATCAGAATTTTTTTAAAAAATTTTATTGAACAGAAACACAAGCAAAATTAAAGCGGGAAAACGGAATATAATCGAGAAGCAGAGTGGGGGTGTACGTGAAGATGTGTTGAAGGGGGTATGCGAAAAGAGGGTATTATAAGGGAGGGTAGTAAGGGTTCTTTCGCACCCCGCCGCCGACATCGGTGACGGATTCAAGACCAAATATCTCTCAGCTGTATGGCCATGTTTGGAATTTGAAAAGCAGAGCAAATAACCCTGCTTTGTGATAGGGCGGCTCCCTATGAATGCTCGGCAAAATAACGTGCCTAGCAGCATCGGCATGCCAATCAACCCCCATCCTCCCCCGACACAAGTCTCCTTACCCCCACCTCGCGCGCACCCCTCCCCACCCACCTCCATCTTTCCCTTGCTCTACAACTTTTCGCTCGGTGGTGATAAATCAGGGCGTTCACACTCAGGATGCAGAACATCCGTCGCCACGGCAACGCTCGCGGACAACAATGGCCGTCGTCATGGCGACCTCGGCGAGGCGCGTCGGAAGTTGAGAGAAGTGAAGTGAAAGGAGAAAAGAGGGGGGTGCATCGAGGAGGGGGTAAGGAAGGAAGGGGGGGTACCCCGTGATAGAGGATAGCCTCTGCCGACGACCCCTTCGAAAAACAAACGACCAAACTAATCTCGTCCCGAGGGGTTGGCGACGCTTGGCCCGAAAGTGTAAAATCACAGCACATCTCTCATCACCAAAAACTAAGGTTTCCAAGCGAAAATCAACTTCCAACATGCAGCCCCGAAAATCTATAGCAATCAAGGAAACATTAAAATCGTTGCGGTTAAGAAAACATAAATGTAACAATAAATTTCCTCAACCGCAAAAACCTCGTCCAGGAAACTACTAATGATATGACAGTAAGACAAGTTCTCGAATAACTAAAAAGTGATCGTCACCATAATCATTGTTTAAATAAACATTAGAATCATACACTGATTTCCGTTGCTCTAATTCAAAATTTCACAAAAAAAATTTCGGAATCATGCAAGCACCGACGAAAAACTCGCCCAAAACGGGAAAGAAACCCATTCCGACATGAAAGATCCAATTCTTCATAGATAAACATGCATAACGATCCTATCCTAACCTAACCTACATAATCCTTAAACACAATTAACTTTAATTAAATTAAGATGAAAAACGAAAGAAAAAAATTCCGCGATCTGGATTCGAACCAGGTACCACGAGTATCTAACTTGTCGCTTATACGAACACGCCATCTAACCTAACATAACCTAACCTAAACAAATGCCCTAAAACTACCAAATATCAAAGTGAATCTCAAAAATAGGACCACTGGAGACTTTATGGTCCATGGTTCGAATCCCGATCACGGAAAACTTTCTGCATTCGTTTTTCATCTTAATTTAATTTTCAAATGTTGGAACTTAATCTAAATTAACCTAAAAACCTGAACTTCAACTATCTAACTTAATTAATCATCTCATCTAACCTACTTACATCTAACTTGCTTAACCAATTTCTGGCCCACCTAAATGTAATTTAACATAACCCACGTATCCTAACCTGCCTATCTATTTTAATATAACTTGCCTAAATCTAATGTAACCTATTGAATGCTCTACGAATTGCTTCGTCCGAATGTAAAAGTACACTCACAGCAATTTCCAGATCGTAGGACTCATTTTATTAGGTTATAGCTCTCTGACTCGATTATAAGAATACAGTACTTCGTAGATAAGTTCTACTGTCCATCTCCAAGTGTTTACGAAGCCCCGACTCATCTAACAGCGCCATACACAGCTTTACGAGCCAAGTCATAGGAAATGGGAATCATTTCCGGTAGAGTTACGAAATCAAGTTACGAAAACATGGCGGATAGCGATACTGGACGATTTCGCCGTTCGTGTTAGTAAGAAGATTAATACAAAATTATTCGAACTAATGCTACTCTTTAATATGACTATGGATGGGACAAGTTATCTAGAGACTATCTATCAGTAGGGATAGTCTCTTCAACTCTGAGTGCGAGAACAGTCTCCCTCAAAAACCCAACGTTGAATAAGCCTTTCTCCAACGTTGTTCGTCTTGCTCCTTCAAATTTTACCAGTTCAAGAAAAAATGAACGAAAACAGGAATCTAAGTAAAGGGTGGCTGACTTAATTTCATCACGGAGGTCGAATTTGATATTAACTAAAATAAAATGTCGCTATTTCCCTTTCCATTATTGTAGGGAGTGTAAATCATTGATCTAAACCTCATCCTTTTTTCTGTATTTCAGATTGCCAAGAATACTCATATGAGCCTTCCTCTTCAGCAATACGTGATAGTTTCCATTTAGCCTACCCAAAGGAATGGAAAAGGAATCTTGCAGATTTATAATGAGAACGATGCAATGGTTACAACAAAAAATAATCCCTTGATCTTTGTGCAAATCAGTTCTGTTAGGTGATGATGAAATTATTGCATTGTACATTAGAAGTTGAATGTATTGTTAAATCAATAAATGACTTTTTTTTTTTTTAAAAAATGATGTTTAAAAATTTTAACTAGATGTCGTTTCTCTTCCTGTTGTTTTCTACCGTTCAAGAGCTGTCGACTCTATGAACACGGCGATCGTTATTTTAGAATTTAGCAACAGATTTATCATTAAAATCCTTTTTTCTGCCTACAAGCTTGAAGTTCTATCTTATGCTGGCGAATTTTGACTGTAAAGATGATAAAATACAAATACAGGTCGGTATACAAATGTAAACTTGTGTATACATCAGTAAATAGGTGTGTAAGCCTGTGTGAATTGGTGTATACAGGTGTAAATTTGTCTACCTGTGTGTATTAATGTGTAAATATGCTATACAAATGTGTACAAAAGTGTAAACTTGTGTAAATAGGTGTATACAGGTGTGTAAGTTTGTGTAAATATGACTATATAAATGTGTAAGTAGCTGTGAAAATATATAAATATGTATGTAAAAGTGTGTAAATAAGTATATACGCGTGTAGTAAACATTCCGTTAATGAGTCTTAAGTCTTGTACAGTCGAGTCAATTGACCCGAGAATGGCGACTCGGAAATTCGGGTCAAACAACTCTTACTGACATCTGTGTCCAATGACTCTCTTAAATGGGTCGTATTGGAAGAATCATAGGACTCTCACAAGCAGATCATATTAACCGCATATTGCTGTGAGTGTACCCAATCAGTATATACCTATATCAACAATGCAGGAGAAGTTGATATCAGTCAGAATCCCAACGACCGCAGATATGGACAAACTAAACATATTAATGGAAACGCGCAAATAAGAGTAAACTGGCCGCACAGTTGATCGTGCATTCAGTTTCTTCGAAGTTCAAAATGCTGGTTGAAATGCGAAGAAGACTCCCAAGAAGTTCCTTACCGAACCATGATCCAGGGATGTTGTGTGTGTTCTGCTTATTCCGAATTAATCTCTTTGTGATACAAATGAGGTTATGCCAGAAAGACCTCGCGATGTTGTCTGTATTTGGCCAGCAATTTTCCTTTTCAAGTCCTTTACGGCCCGTTTATGTCCACTATGTCTCCTAAAGCGTAGGAAACAAACGAGAAGTCTTACGTGCTGATAGCTTTGTTTAGATTTTTGGAATTTGAGTATTGCTTCCAGTCTAAGAAATACTAGAAAGTAGAAACATAAACATGAAAAAGCAGAAGGAAAAAATTCCGCGACTTTGATTCGAACAGGGTTTACCAATCAGCAATCCAGGTATTAGGATTTTCAAGTCACCCAGATTTACTGATCGGGGGGAGGGGCTTGCTCTGCCAGTTAAGCTGATTTGGTGACTTTAGGGAAGTCCATATGAACATATTGTAACCGCTTGGCGGTGCCAAAGCGAAAGGTGGTCCCTGGTTTGAATTCAGAACCTGGAATTTTTCCTTCCCTTTTCTACTTCGTTATTATGATTGCTTGAAGAATATCTTCAGTCTCCTTATTATCTTCTCCTTGAGTCTTTACGGAATTAATACCTTTACTTTGTAGTCTTTAAGAAATTAGGAAGCAGCCTTGCTGTATCGTGTACGCGGTATCCCAGTTGGTAAAGGCGATATGACCTACTCATCCAGAATATGCTTCACCGTTTCAATCGCGTCACAGGAACACTTTGTCCGAGGGACTATATCAATTTTATGTAAGAAGTAATTTGTTGCCAGATGCCCGCACCTAAGTCTACATAAGGCTGATCTTTGGGTAAAGTATGCCATTTGGGAGTGATTCTACGCGTCTTGGAAGTAGAGGTATTAGTGGCCGCCACGAGGTTCAGCGCACCACTCACCGTTCAGAGCTCCGCAAGATTTTCCTTAATGTAGACTCTTAGTGTGTTAGGGTCGAGGCGGGTATATTTGATTGGACTGTTAGATATTCTAACCCAATTAGCCAGGCGGTCCGCCATTTCGTTTCCTTTGATGCCCTTATCTCCCGGGATCCACTTCAGGTGAATGACGTAATTTGCTCCAGTAAGTACCGCTATGAGGGAAATAATGTGACCCAAGATGTTTTAAAAATTGCTGCCAGACCCTGGCTTATCATGGGCGCTTCCTCCAAGGACCCGAGCCACCAGGAGACATTCTCTCCAGGGTTTGTCAGGAAGATTATCAACTCCCTCACCGGCAATTCTGGCAAGTTTTTAGTAAAGTTCTCCTCCACCGCCCAGGCGGATAGATGCACCAAGTTTAGAGACATTGACACAATCATCTTGGGATATGAGGTCCCCAGATTCCTAACATCCTCCTTGTCGTCTTTGAAACGCCTGCCACAAAGTGGTTTCTTTAAGTGGTGAAAGAAGTCGTCTGGGGAATAGGGGGGAATAGGCAGAATTTCGTGCTCCAAGTCACTCGCAAGTTTCATGTTGTCGTGAGATGAATGGGCTGGCGCGTTGTCTTGAAGAAGGTGAACCCACAACAGCAGCCCGTAATTTTCTGAGGAGGTTGCTGTAGTAATCGATTAGAAGTATATTAGGGAATCCCAAAACACGCTCAGTATCACTTTTTTCCAGACGATGCATACTTCCACTGCTTGCTTTGATTTTTCGTTTCTGGTCATAGTGGTACTCCCAGTATTCATCCATTGTGATCAGCCTATCAAAGATGTCGTCCGGATTTCTGCAGAAACAAGAACATAGTCATTTCTGAAGACATAATTTGGACAAATATTTCTCGTTTTTTCATACGATAATACGAATTTCATGACCGGCCCTCGTAATTCGTACAATTTTGCCATTGCGATTTTTGATCCGTGGGATGGATGTTGTCTTGGTGGCACAACAATGCTTTTTTTGTGGTAACTGCTGCAATTCTCGCTTCAATCGAATATACCACATGGATTCTGGCTGAAATTTGGCACGAACTGGTTTGAAGAGAGGAAAAAGTGCCAACTATCACGTGAAAAAGACAATTTTGGAATGACTTATAGAAATTTACCAAACTTGTCACACGACCCTCGTAAAAGTGTATACGGGTTGCTGCTCTGTGTACTTCAAAAACACATTTTATGATGATAATAATAATAATAAGTTAAAAACGTTAAACTAACCATCATTCACAAAACCATTCTAACTTATCGTCATCAAGCTTTTAAAAAAATTATATAATATATAATACGTAATAAAAATAATACAAAACTATCAGAAAAATAAATAACACTACAGTGTACATATAAAAAAAAAACAGAAATCAATTGAGCAAAAATTCTCCTTTGTGACTCACTGACAAGTTCGGTTCGGCAGTGGTGGTGGCGCCGGAAGTTCACATGATGGGTGAAGGGCATTGGATTTTTGTGGGGGTAGAGGAGAAAATGGAACGAGACAGAAAAAGGAGGAGTCACAGAAAGAGGGATATTTGATAAGAACCCCCCCTGAGCAGAAAAGAAAAAAAAAATCGCAAACGAAAAACAGTGAGCCAACTCAATTTGAAACTTACAACCCTCAAAGATTAGGGAGCCCGAGTACAACACAAAACTTCAAAAATTTATCGCTCCTTTTCCCTCACTTTTTTTTTTTAAAAAAAAGAGCACGAGGAGAAGGATATCTCTATCGATAAAAAGATTAAAAATAAAAAAAACATAAAAATAAAATTAAAAAAAAAAATTGCTTGTAAAAGAGACGATAAGAGCAATCTCCATTATTGCCAAGGAAGAGCAGACGACGCATCACAGGCAAAGATTTAAGCCTAACAGGAAGTCGTCAATAAACCATCAGACTAACTACTCTCCTATAATAACTACAGTAACACAATTAAACAGTTACCGAACCGAAAGCGATGGCTCCCTTTGATAAATTCTGTGATGACGTCGGAGGAAGCAATTAAACTGTCACTTATCAGTCGAATCGAGTTTGATGGATGTGGAGAAGTTGACAACACAGCCACGTGGTGTCGCTGAATATATCGCCCACGTCAGAGCAGAAGATAACCCAAAATAAGAAATCTTCCAGAAATCTTCGTTTAGACTCTTTTTTTTTTCATCGCACAAGTCCTAAACTATCTCGCATCGTTATCAATTTAGGACTAATTTATGTCTAAAAATAATAAACGCGCCAAAATCGCATTTACGGCTGTGGACCAAATCCTCAAGATTTAGGCCTAAGTTTATTATTAGCATAGACTTCATTCCATTTAATATGTTCTTGCGGCTTATTTTAATTTATAAATAATAATAATAACTCGGACATAGAAAGAGAGAAATGCAATGACGACCCACACACGCACATCTTTCCCCATAGAGAAGAAAGGAGGGGGTATGAAGCGCGGGCACGAGACTAGATGGTCCGTGGCTAAATTGGCGCGAACATCTCGGCACATCCGCCCCCACCGCCATTATTGCCGCCATCAATTCATGGGTCCGGGGGCCCGCGTAGCTAATGGAGGACGAAGCGACGCCTTGCGCGCATCCATCACGCTCGCTCACCCACCGCCGTCAATTGGTCGTCCCAAGGTCCGACTCGAGTCGCGGGGACTCAAAAAGCGTCGCCGTGGCAACCGACTCCACTCCCGTCACCAATCACACGCAAAAAAGAGAGAGAACCCTACGAGGGAAATACCCTTTTCGGAGTACAAGTCAATGACTTAACATGACAAGTCCAAGCTTTGCTTTACAGACACCTCATTCGCGTGATATCGGGGAAAATTACTTAGAAATCGAGAAAGACGCATTCCTCTTGACACTGGCTTAGACCAAAACCCATCTTCATATACAGGGTGATTATAAAGTCACTATACATTTTGGTGAAAACTCCGTTTTATTGCAGCAATTGCAGTATGCATCAACCAGATATCATACCAGGATACATTCTTAGTAAATTTCAATGTGTCCCCCTTGCACATCCCGGCACAGCTCCCACCGTGGCCCAGAAAACATTGCGCAACGTTGCGGTGTAATGTCCTCCACCGCGGCTGTAATCCGTTGTTTCAGCTGTGCAATGGTGCGTAATCCTGACCTGGTACACCTTGGACTTGATAAAACCCCACGCAAAGAAATCCATGGGGGTCAAATCTGAGGACTGGAGCCCACAGTCTTGGCGAGTCCTGACCAATCCATCTGCCTGGGAATGCGTGATTCAGTTAGTGTCGAACGATGTTGGCCAAATGGGATAGTACCCCATCCTGTTGGAACACAATGGTATCCTAAATCCTTCATCTCGCAATTGTGGCTCCAGGAATGGCTCCAACATGTCGAGGTACACGGTACCATTGATAGTCCTCTCGGCAAACATGAAGGGCCCATAGACCTTTAACTGTGTAACTCCCATCCATACATTCACTTTGGGTGTGTTTGGGTGTGCAAATAAATGAAATTCCTTAATGATTTCACCAAAATGTATAGTGACTTTATAATCCCCCTGTATGAAAAAAAACTTGATAACTTTTGAGCCATTGGCGAGATTCAGTTAAAACATGGCGGTTGATAATTTTTGAGCATGCGCACTGTGACTGCTGAACGATATGTCAAAATTTTAGAAAATAATCTCATCCCTATTATCCAAAGTATCCCAGATTTCGAAAAAAATGGAGTTCATGCAGGACAGAGCATGACCCCATCGGACCAATAGAGTGTTTGAAGGTCCTGGAAGAGCACTTCGGAGAGCACATTTTGGCTTTGGGGTACCAAGAGGCCACTGGAATGGGAACGCTTGGCCGCCATATTCTCCTGATCCGACCCTTGTGACCCATTTTTTGTGGGGCAATACTAAAGACAAAGTTTACGCAAATAACCCCGAAACCATCGCTGAGCTCAAAACAGCCATTCAGGAGGTCATCGAAAGCATCGATGTCTCGACAGTTCAGCGAGTTTTGCAGAATTTTGCTCATTTGAATAAAATTTTTGAACCTTTATCTTCCATTTTGTAAAGGCACTGCACTCGTGGTGCCAACTGGTGAATCACGAAGCAAACTTGGCGGTTTACGGATTTTTCATGTATCAATTATATCAAGTGTACGTGTAATAAATACTTTTAAGCGCTGATTGGAGTTTATGAGGTATTTAAATATTAAAAAAATTATTATAAATATTTAATAAAATTTATCCAATTTATACATCTGCGACTCAAAGCGAATCTATTTTGCAGAGTCTACAGATCCATTTAATATAAATTAAATTTTTTTTTAAATAATAAAGATCACCTTTGGATATAAAACTTGAATTAAATAAGATATTCTATGGACCGTCATGCGCAAAGAAAACTGACAAAAAAGAGCGCCCGGTTGACACGGAGGCAGCTCACCAAAATCCATTGAAAGGGGTGTGACAGACAGGATCGTGTGTGGGGGTTGAGAAGTGATGTCGCTGGGGGTAGGGTACTGGAGAAGGATGATGACGGTGATGAGCGAGGGCTGACCGCGGTCGGATTAGACACCGAGGGGGAACTACTGTTGTTAATCTGTCCCTAGACAATATCAAAATTAATAAAGGGAATGGTGCGTGCCTGAGTGATTTTCACCATACCCCCTCATCGCCAGTCAACCTACCCACCCACCGTCAACCCCTCACTCGTCGGCATTAACATTTCTGTCAAATCCTCCTCTGGCGAGAAAGGCATTATGTCACCCCCACGAAAAACATTCAGGCCTCCTCTCCATATTGGGTCCCTCATCATCCACCACATTCTCTCGTCTTTTTACACCCATACCCTCCACTGTATATAAATATCAAACGCCGTGAAATCCCCTCAAGTCAGCCTCGAACCCAGGACACTAAATCGATCCGGGACCAAATCGCCAGGACTAAACCGGAACGACTACAGTCCTCTGGGGGGGGGGGAGGCGAATGCTGCGCTCTCGTTTCTTGGCTCGAGACCCAATCACGTTTTTTTTAATGCGGCGCCGCGTGAAAAATGTGAAGCATAAAAGTCAGGCGTAAATCAAGGATAGGTCGGGCCAAGTTGGGGGCGGGAAGCCCAAAAACCCTCGCTACAACGAAGCCACTGGAGAATTCAATTCCAAAATAAAATTTAAAAAAATCCTGCCTTCCTCCATTTTTATTTATTTTCATTCTTCGCTTGCTTTCCATTCTAATTAGGCTCAGACGATAATGAGTTTTTTGGAGGGAATTTCTTCCACTCGACAACCCTATATATCATCATCCTTTTTCCCTTACCCTTCCTTACCCTCTAACTCAAATCCCAAATGATCTAAAACTTCTCAATAATTCAAATTTCGCTTTGTTATTCCAACTCGCGACCATCCCTCTTCCCATTGCTCAAAAAATTACTTTAAAACCAAAAAATCCCGACCTTAGACCTAAAAGAACGGCTTCTAAAACCATTAGAATCCCTTTTAAGCTTTATATATACCATTTTTAGAATTTTACAAACAACTGAATTAACCCTAGAAGGCCATTATGTACGATATACACCATAACCTTGAATGTACGCCATTTCAGGTACACAAGCACGAATCGCATATCTTGCATATACCATTCTTGTCACTTCACGTAGCCTGAAATGGCGCATAGTTTCATGGAATGTAAGAATGTTCGCATCTAGTAACTTAAGGTAGTCTTAAGAGGCACGACAAGGAACAAAAAAGTCCAACGTCCAAGAAGATACAGTAAACCAACAATATCGGCAAGGAGTATAGCCAACGCCTCCTAAAGATAAGGCCTGAGCGCGAAAACGTCAGACATTGTTACATCATCATGCGAAGACATAATTCAGGGCTTATTATTGGCTGATGATGTAACAATGTATGACATTTTCGTACTCAGGCCTTATCTTTAGGAGGCGTTGGTATAACGTACCTACAACCATCCCGATTACAACAGATGACTTGCCAAGAGTGGTAATGCAAGCGTGCAAAGTCGAAGCAGAGACTGACCAACCTTCTCAAAGAGGGTTCTCTTCTGACAGCGTTAAGATGCCGTAGAGATGTTGCTCAAAAACTTGCATCATGTTGGGAACAGGCTCAGCATATAGAGGGTGCTGCAAATACTTATAGGGCAGTACTGCAGGGTAGTCTATCAACGCCACCTAAAAAACAAAGCCTGCTCACTCCCTGCTGACCTCGTCATCAAACGAGTGCTGACAATCCAATTTTCATTGTTTACAACAAACGAAAAACCACTGATTACAACAGGTGTTTTTTTGTTTGTTGTAAACAACGAAAGTTGGATTGCCACCCCAGGTTTGATGATGCAGTGAGCAGGCATTGTTTTATAGGTGGCGTTGAGCCACGGCTTTCTAGATACTACCAGGCCTGAACATGGAAAAGATAAAACATTATTCCGTCAAACTGGTGGTGCTATTACAGAAGTTAGTTCAACGTCACAATCTAAGTGCTTCAACAATACAGTATTGACGTCATGTTCAGGCCTGGTAGTTTCTTGGAGGCCGTGGTTGAGCCAACACCACCTAAAGAGAAGGCCTGCGCACAGAAATTTCATACATTGTTACATCATCATACCTAGTCATAATTTCGGGCTTATCATTGGTAGAAATGCGATTAAAGATGACTACTTATGACGTTTTAACAATGTATGACGTTCCCGCGCTCAGGCCTTGTCTTTAGGTGGTGTTGGTTGAGCCAATCCGCTCATACATTGTCACATCATCATATTTCAACCATTGTTAATCAAACAATGGTCGAAATATGATGATGTAACAATGTATGAGCGGATAGGCTATCCGGCAGTACTGCCCTGTATTTATTTGCAGCACCCTGTACAGGATGTATCTAAACCCCTGTCACAAACTTCTGGTAGTGATTCTCCACAGCGAGATGAAAACAAAAGTTCATATAAACATGGTTTGGATAATGTACCGTTTATCAAGTTTAAAAGTGAAGTTTCAGAAACTGGTCTACCTAACCATTCAGGGGAAACCATTTGACATTTGTTGTAGCTTGCCCGAGGCTAACGAGAAATACAGGCTCCGGCACTGAAAAGTCACCTGACCAAGATAGGTCTAAAAGTCACCGAACGGGCCGGGCAGGCGGCCGAGAGGGCTAGGGCGTAGGCTTTCTAGTTTTGGAGTCCACCTGGCCGTGGTTTCGAATCCCGCCGTGGGAATGGATGTTTGTGTTTGTCCCGAGCCGTGTACAGATATAACTTGCGTAAAAGGTGAAAAATGACCTTAGTAGTCGACTAGAAGTATGAGAATGGTTTCGAAAAAGGTCCATACGGTGTATGCTTTCTTAAAGGACAACTACAGTCGAATACAATTTTACTGAATTCGAACCCTAAATGTGTGAAAAAACGAAAATTTCCGAATGCAATTTCCAATACCGGGGCGTCCATCTTGGTAACGTCAACGGAGGCATGGTCTTCGCTCACAGTATATAGTAATGTAATTTAATTGATGTCACGGCCTCATGCCGCGCTAATCTTTCGATTTAAATAAAGTTTTACGAGTTCGATCGTAGAGTTGTCCTTTAAAATACGGACCTGACAGATGTTTCGTTTATAAGCCTAATCAACAGCAAGAAGTGCCAGAGGGTGCTCATCTCGACCAGCTATGGAAACTAGTTATCTCCTAGTTTTTCGGCGTTTATTATAAGTAAATACAGTTCTAAAGTTTATTCAAAATTTTATCAGAGCATTTCTCAAACCTTTAATGAAGAAAAGAATGGCACCCTCTGATAAAACTCCTCTCAGTTAAGCCTGGCACTTAACTATCCTGATCAATAGAACTGCAACACAAGTTCCATGCACAACAACACAAAAACGTTTGTGAATGTCCAGCAAAACTTTTTTATCCTCCGCAATTACGAATTCATAATTCCAGCTCCTCTTTGCCTGTAATGAAGACGGCATTTTTAAAGATTATACAGCTGCGCCATCTATATTCGGAAAATGGCACTATTCCGCTTAAAAACGCAGGAAACTTCAAATCTCTAGCCTTTGAAGGGTAGAGATGTTTTAGTATAAGCTGACCAACCCTCGTAGTTTAGTAAACTCGCACACACACATTTATACGTAATATTCTCAAATATGCTTTCAAACACCCATATTATTACTCTAAACAGAAACCTATTATTTTTCTTAAAATTTAACTAACATCATGTACCCACTTTCATATACAAATAAGAAATTCACAAAGAAAAAAGCAAAAAACATTAAAACCTTTAAGGCCTTTTAAGCCTGATTTCCTTGTAACGGGGGTTCGCTATTAACAAAAGAGAATTGATAACGGTGACTTCGATTCTGAGAGGGAGTGGGACATTGAAAAAAAAAAAAAAAATCGTAGCTGGCGCCCTCTGTGTAACCATAAATTCTTTTTTCTCTTTCATCCGTACCCCACCTCACAACCCCCAGATCGGAGAAAAGCGTTAATCTGGCGGATGAAGCCCCGTACACGAGGGGGTCTCCACGACATCCAACCGACGGGGCTTCCTATCTGTCTTTGAGAGGTGGGGGTATAGAGAGAGAAAACTCAGGAATTGAGAGGAGGATGTTCAAAAGGAGACGGCGACAAATGGCGCCTCAAGGAACCGAAAGCGATCGCGACTCTCGATTATTCTGCGGCGCCCCCTTAAGAAAAAAAAAAATAAAAAGGAATCCGGTGAAGAGAGGTGGGTGGGAGAAAGAAACGAAAAAAAAATATATAAACCACCCCCATCTCCAATGAGAAGTCACTTTAAAGATCATGAACGAAGCCGACATTTCGTTTGTCGTTTAAGAATCAATGCGAATCTACCAATTGGTAAATAAAAAATTCTGCTGCGAGATAGCGACTCCCCATCATGGCTCCCGCTTTCCAGCGAGCACAATAAAAACATCATAAACCACGAATTAAAGACATAGAAAGTGCTATGCCTTTAACATCTTGGTTGAATCGTACCAAATCGGATCCATGTCGGTTAAATGTATTTGGTTAGCCAGATTTTGACAATGGCAAGAGCGATATAGGACCCAGAGGATAGGTTGTTGCAATAAAGACTATAGATGTAATCAAAAAGACGGATGACAACAAGAAGGAACAGGTTGGTTGAAGACGGACTGCGAGTATGTCTTACCATGCAACATAACTCCAGACAGCAAGCCAAGAAAAGCGGGATAGTTCAATGCCTGCTATAGGTAGCTCACAAATTGGTTTTAGAGCACATCTATAGTATGGAAAGTTACTAAATAGAATACAGCAGAAATGGACAAGCAGTTTCTTCGAATGATGCTAGTGGAACCATTATCTTCTGGAAGATACGCCTCTTTCGGGCACTGATCCTGCCAATCCTCCCCTATGGCTCAGAAGCCTTGATCCTTGCTCAAACTGGGCCTGGACTAATTCGTAGCATTCGCGAATCTAACAAATTTTGGAAATCTTGGGCTACAAACCGACTACCACTATCGATTCCTTTGGAGACAACGAACCATCAATGAAGTATACAGCGAAATGCGTCCAAGAGAACGTGGATTAAGCTGTTTGGGAGAAGACCCGAAGAACCAAGTAATTCATTTCAACCTAACACCATGCAATCGCCTTGAATCGTATGTTATGAAGCGTCACAGTGAAAGTCCAAAATCCGACACAGTGAAAATCCAAATTCCGAACGTTCTGGTCAGGTACCGTTCATAAATCACGTGGTCACTTTTTTCACATTTTATCCCTCCCCCCTCTCTGTGATAATCAGTGGTCATATTTGAACCTCTCCATTACATTCTTCAGTTAGAATCGAGTAGCGGTTGCATATCCCAAGGCTCCTCAGAAAGCGTATAAACTAGTGATGTCCGTTGGATCCGGTTCTCTGATCCGGATCTGAAAATATCCGGATTCGGATCTAGAAATATCCGGATTCGTATCCGGATCTCGGATCCGGATTTCGGATCCTTTCGCTGGATGCGTATTAAGACTAATTAGGACTTAAGAGGACTAGGCTAACACTTAATAAAAGCTTTTATAAACTGCTTTCAGAAAAATTTTTTGTATATACACAATTTCCTGATACAGGATCCGAATTTCGGATCTCGGATCCAAGATCCGGATCTTAGATCTAGGATCTCGGATCTCGGACCTAGGTCCAAAAAAAAGATCCGGATATCCGGATCTTGACATCACTAGTATAAACTATTCAAAACGAAAGAGCTTATATCACACAGAACCATCAAGGTAAGCAAAGACGCTTGAATAGCAGAAATAAGGAAACCTCTCGTCCACATAAAACGGGTTTACTTCCAGTATGTACAGTTCAACCACAAAGTGTCAATCTTTCAGCAAGAATACGGAACAATGACTATTTGGTATATTTGCTGAATGATGATCATTTGGTGGTTGAAATGTACACACAAGAAAGTATACATTCTATGTTAACTACACCTTTATTCAATAAAACACAAAATACTGGTTTAATCATGCAAATTTTTGCGCCTTCAAAATAGGCCCCTTTTGATGCGTTACACTGATGCCAACAAATAATCGAAACACTTCCAGGCACTTTCCAGTAAGGCCTTCAGCACCACTTGCGAATATGGCAGACTCAAAACATCTTCCAGAAAGTGGTCATTTCAGTTTGGGGAACAGGAAAAAGTGAAACGGGGGCCTATCTGGTGAATAAGGTACTAGGCTGTTGACAATCGTTGAGTTTTTGGTCAAAAATTTGCTACAAGGATTAATGTGTGGGTCGGCGCATTGTCGTGGTTCAAAATCCAAGGATAGTTCTTCCACAAATCTGGCCTTTTCCAAAGCTTCAACACAAATAATTTCGTTGGCAATACAAAATTCGAGGTAAGCACTTTTATCCATTTCAAAAACTCCAGAGCATATTTTTGGTCAACTAACAAAACCTTCTGTAAACAAACTGATTGACAGATAGTGGCAGAAATGACCCAAGTTACAAAACTTTAATATCCAGTTTATCTGTGGGTGCCTAATACAAAAGATCCCAGTTATAAAGAAAACCCGGTTATACTTAGAGTGAAGTCAAAGCCCCTACCCGGGGAGAGAAGAGTTAGCGATTTATCGGTCATAACTCCTGGTTAGCCAACTGTGACGTCATTTTCACGCGATCGAAAACGGCAGTTAGTGTTTCTATGCCTAAACGGTTAGTCTAACCGCCCTAACCGAGAAAATGACTGTTAGTCCAGTAAGAAATTCTCCCTAATACTTCTCACGGTTAGAATTTTTGACCTCGGCCTCAGATAACAAATAGGTTAGAGAAAACCTCTTTGTTATTGACGTCACAACCTTCGTTCAAAATGGCGCCAGATTCCTTCGCATCACTCACCGTATCTGAAACCAGAAAACTTTAATGTCCTTTTACGAACAACTACGATTTCTTCGCTTTTCCAACCATCTCACCCAAAAGTTTATAAGCAGTTGTAATACACATACAGCAAAGTTGAGTGCATGGAAGGCGCCATGTTGGAAAAATGACATCACAAAAACCTAGTTCTTTTCCTCTGCAATGGACACCACAAACGTTTGGGATATTTTTGGCAGTGGACACATAGCGAATGTGACAATAGGTACATTAGTGTCAGCAAAAAAAATTTCTCATAAATTTTACGCGTGCTTTTTAAATGAAAAAAAATCCCTGGTACTTATATGACTACTAAAAGGATAAGTGTTAACTAATATTAGTTAACTTAAACTGCTAACTAAGAGTTTCTAGCTCTTTATCATCCATCTTCAGCCATAAGCATCACAGTGACATTTATGAGTTGCGCGCAACTTTATTGTCGTTGTCGTACAAATCTCCAAACATGTTCTTCATGCGACAACATTGCTGAGAAAGAGAAGATGTCTGCGAGTGCGGGTGGGTGAAGAGGTGTAGGGGTAGATACAAGGTGGAGGGGGTTTTAAAAAAGAGGGGGTTGTGAGGGAGTCCATATGATCTTCGCTAATGAACACGCGTGCTTTTGGCAGAAATCGAACAGAATTCAGAGAAAGAAAAAAAAAATTCCCGAACCCCCACCACCACCCATCCTCGTTCCCATTCTTCCCAAACTCCTTCT
>JAHWFO010071814.1:0-12765 GCA_023313115.1 Rhysida immarginata | reverse complement strand
TTTATCAAATACCATGTAAAAATTGTGAACATATCTACACAGGTCAAACTAAACGACAATTAGAAATAAGATTAAAAGAACATGAAAGAGCACTTCGCCACAAAGACAAAAACAACCATTTAGTAAATCCTTGTATCAAAGAAAACCACACACCAGATTGGAATAACACAAAAATCATTGAAAAAGAAGAAAATTATAAAAAAAGATTAATTAAAGAAACAATAAATATCATTACAAATAACAAAAATAGAGATAGCCAAGCCATCAATAGAGATAAACAATAAATAGACACTACTTTTAAACAACATTAGCCAACAATCATAACCAACAATTACAACCAACTTAGCTTCATCTCCTTTATATCAATTGTTAAATTCTTATTTCAACTGTTTTCACCATTCAAAAATATGTAAGCCAACTGATGATGAGAAATTCTCGAAAACGTTTTTTTATATAAATTTTATCCCAAATATTTGCATCACCCTCTTCAAAATTTCATGTGTATTTCAAAACCAACACTTCCTTCAAGATTATCGTTTTCCCCTATCAACATTATCTTCACAAGACTTCATCTACATCCTCAATAGACTGGGTTTATTTCTACTATCAACAACATCTGCAATGGACTATATCCTTTGAGTTTTCTTCCATCTCACAAGTTCCTTCATCGTTTTTCAAGATTGGTGACTTTATTTATTATTAATTTTTTTGTTTTTATTAATTTTACGATTTTCCCCATTAAAAGGAGACTGAACTCATTTAAGTTTAGATTTTATATTCATTTCGAAGTCATTGGAGAGCATAAATTCGACGTCCAATCTCGTCCCACAGATTCTCAATTGGAGAATTGTGCTGGCCAAAAAAAAAAAAATCACCGCTTGCAAAGTTTGTCTGCTGATGTTCTTCGTGTGTGGCCGTGCATTGTCTTGCTGAAGAATTGCAGTTGGATGCAGGGCCATTTCTACATTTTGCGGAACCTAAAGGTAGGGTAATGTTACGGTCTGACACCTCATTACCTATCGCTGTGCTCTCAAAGTGCCCGTTATAGAGCTGATAGCACCCAAAATCATGACTCTACGTTGACGAACCAACTGTCATTCTCACAGACCCGCAGACAGTGATAATCATTGCTGAGACAGAAGTCAGATCCATCGTTGAACACCATAATATGCCTTTCTCACGCTGTTAGCTCTGACGGACTCAACTGTAAGTGTTCACGACTGTGATTCAGTGTTAAGGCAGTGTTCGAAAAGGTCAATGCCAGCAAAAGCCTGCCTCAGCCAACCTATGACTGTCTCTGTCAATGTTGGAGTATCTAAAATGCTCCTAACAGTGGATTGTGAGGCCATTAAGACTTGACATTGCTTGCATCAACCCTTTATATTATGACATTCGGATACCTGCTGTATAGTTTGGGACAGGTTAACCATGCAATGACGGAACAAATACGGTCAGTGATAAGGCCATGTGCATGCGCGGCTGAAATGTAGTTCCTATTTAAAAATATAATTATATATTAAAAATACACGATTAAAATTATTTATTCTTCTTATTTTACAAACTTAATACATCACTTTCCAGGCCTTTTCATACTTTTTATTTAATAGCGCATGCGTAGACACGTCTTCCGAACTATATCTTATGGCTAACCTGGCTATTCAAGTCACAAACCTTCAACAAGTCAAATGAAATAATTAGCTTTAAATGGGTTGAACAATTATGCGTGAACCCTTTATGCGTGAACAATATCCAAATAATTCTAAAGCAGGCTATTGCGCTGTCTTTAGAGTAAGTTTTTCTTATTACTTCCTGCGCATTGATACATAGACCTCATGAAGTGATCTCAGTCTCGACTTTCCGGTGGTCCCACCGGAAAGCAAACTTTGTCCCTAGCTTCATTAAACAGGACTCAAACCATAGCCAACATCACAAATTGGCAGCCTTTCGTCATATGGTTTATAGGGCGCACGTCATCCTCCTGAATGCTGAAAGCAGGAATAAAGAACTCAGGATGATTGAAGAATTTGCTACTCTGAATGGATACCAGAAAGAAATTATTAGCAGCATCTCCGAGAAGGTAAAACAAAAGCTATTTATGAAGAATTTTACCACGCTGCAAAAAGAAAATATACCGGGAAGCATTTTAGTCTTACCCTACAATCTACAACTGAATAGGGGCATGAAGAGAATCACTAGAGACTTTGGCCTCTCTATAGTCTTCCAGAGTCCCAACACAATTGGAAAACTGATAAAGAGCCCAAAGGATATAGTTCTACAAGAAGACAGACCTGGGGTCTCTATGTTGCACGCGCCAAATGTGACGCAGTCTACTACGGTCAATCGCGAAGAGCAGTTAAGACGAGAGTAGGCGAACATTTGAGGTATATCAGAAACGGAAACTTTGCAGTATCTAGGTTCGCTGACCATATTCTAGACCTCCAACACGATTATAAACGCGAAGACATCAAGATTATATACAGCACGAATGACCCCAGGTTGTTAGACTTTCTGGAATCCTACGCAATCACCAATGAAGATTCAACTATTTTACTAAACAGTGACTCAGGCCCCCTGGACGTAACACAACTGAGAGATGCGGCAAAACTTCTACATCTACCCACAGTGAACAATAGGAAAAACAACCGTACAAGAAACAATGATGACACTTGATTGGTTAATGTCAGCTAGCCTATAGATTTATTATTTTTCTTTGTATCTATTTTTTTGCCTTTTGATTGGATTGTAACTAGTTCATTTTTTACTATATATACGTCTATGTAATTCTCTTACTTCATCTGAACAGAACTCTCTGTCCTGATCAAGTCTTGGATACGCTGACGAAGGCAGCTTGGATGCGCATTCGTATGAATAAACTTTTGTTGTGGATTAGTAGTTTCCTTGAGTCCTTGTTGATCTCAGTCTCATTAGATAGTTATGGGATGATATCTAAAGAATTGTCTAGTAAGTCAGGGCCTATTGTCATTAAGTTTTCGTGAACAGGAAGATATCTACTCGAAACCAATCCCTTTTCCGAAACCAGTGCTGTTGTTTTGCAGGAGAAAATGGTCGACACGGTATTTAAAAGATTCTCAGAATGAAATGTCATTTTTATGTATTAATTATGTGATATAAAGTAAAAATTCTATATTTCACAGTTTTTAAAAATTACGAGGATCATACGGAACTTGGGCTCTGGACAACAAGTTTTTACAAATTGAGCAAACAAGTCTAGAGCAACAAGCTTTTGCAAATCAGAATTTACCCTACATGTTGAGATATAGTGAAAAGCGAAGTATTACGTGATCACGCCCGCTAGATACAAAATGAATAACAATGATGTTTCGTTTCGTCAACGTGCTGTCATTGAATTCTTTTTAAAGAGGAAATCCTCACTGCTGATGTACGAGCGCTAATCAATGTTAGGAGATATGCGACACATTTTAAAGACGGAAGTACGAGCATCCAACATCTGCCTCGTAGCGGTCACCCCTCGTACTGCCTCCACTGAAGACAATAAGGAAAGGGTTGACGTCATCAGTAACGAAGACAGATGTGTCACAGTGTCTGAAACCGCGCAAAACTTAGAATAGGACACTGTGTCTTCAGTCAGCTGGAATGGGGATCTTCGGCAAGTGAATTTTCAAGCTTGCAAAACGATGCGTGCAGAGTAATGTTGAATGAAGAAATGTTTATAGATTAAGGTGATATACATGTAATTGTATTTTCTGTAAATCAATAAATCCTCATTTGTAAAAAAAAAAACTGTTGCTCACGACTTTCAGCATGACCCTCGTACATACACCAAATATTCAGAATTACCAGCATTGTATCAATGCATCATCTATAGAAAAAAAGAAAGATTAGATTATAGTCTCTTCATATAACTTAACCCCTAAAAGTAGTGCTATATAAAAGTGTCAAGATTATGTTAAAATATATGTAAATTAAGAAAATAATAAGAGCAACATTTATAATTTCCCAATCCAAATGACAATGTTGGTAACCCAAATCTCTTAATCTAATAATAGGGTGTCCCAATAGAATGTGACCGTTTTCAAATATACTTAATAATCCAGTATGTGGCATTATAAATGAAAGTAATGCCATAATAGAAAGTTGTTTTTTTAATTTGCAGTTTAATGTATCTAGTGTTTCACTTTTAGAAAATGGCATGAGTTAAGTGGTCGATGGAGTCTCTCATTTTTGCTGTGCTATGTAAAGTACTGTGGGGAGTGCAAAAAATATTTCTGTTACATTTACAGTATAGATTGCTCAGCATGGCTCTTTCCCATCATTACCATATTAAAATGGGTTGAAGTGTTTAATGCTAAGTGGCGGTATTAGGTTAGGTTTGGTTAAGTCATGGATGATTTTTTTTTTCGGCAGAATAAATGATTGTGCTCGTCGTCAGGGTGGCCATTTAATTGACATTACCTTTAAGCCGTGAAATATGTATATTAAATTGCAAATAAAACACTTACAATTATGATGCTATTTTCGTTTTTAATTGCTCATTAAATAGTTCCATTCAATAAAAACCGTTATATTCTACTGGGACACCTTGTATTTTTTGTATTTACTTTTACACAAAGGTGGATAATCGGACCATTCGGAGGTAGCTCTGCATACTAGGGATTCTGAACCCTTGAGTTCCCAGCCCTTATTGCACCAATAACGCACTAAACTTCCTTTGACAAATGGCGGCCGTGCACTTACAATACCATTGGCTATCTCTTCTGGTGGAAGGCAAAGAGTCCCTTTCAGAAAGCAAAATATGCGATTAGAATAAAATCAATATACTATTTCCTCAAAAATAATAATAATTTAAATGAAGGTGGGGATAGATGACATTTCTGTTAAAAAGTGTGCATTTCTAAATTTGTTCGTTTCAAAGTACAATAATATTCAAACTCTTGACGAGCGACTTTTTTAACAAAAGAAGTTAAGAAATTAATACGGGTAGAATGAATGGCTGTAAATCCCCTATTTTTCTGCAAGAGAATCAAGAGTCGCTCGGCAGTTTCGAAATCTCTCGGACTTGCATGGTTCAGCCGTGACCACCGAGAGAGAAGGCCTCTGCGATGAAACGTAATACATTGTTACATTATCATAGATAGTGCATTGTTATTCGTATTTCAACCAATAATAAGCCCTGAATTAGCACGATCTATGATGATGTAACAATGTATTAAATTTCAATGCGGAGGCCTTCTCTCTCGGTGGTCACGGTTCAGCCCGAACGGCAGAATAGAGTTATTTACTGTTCATTAGCTATTGTGTTCTTATTCCCTTATAACCCTCTCTTGTTTAAAAAGTCCCCAATGTGCCCAAGCCTTTATACCCGTACCATTTCACGTTTCACTTGTGTAGACATAATTTTTTTTCTTAATTTTTACAAATGTATTTGTGATACTTAAAAATTATGTATTGAAAAATGGTACGGGTTAGGTTAGGTTATGGTACGGGTTATGTATTGAAAAAATTATGAAAAATTAAAAAAATAACGTGTTGCACTGTAAAAGATATAAAGAAGTTGCAGTAAAAAGACTACCGTATCTAAGTTATTATAGTCAAACAGACAAGTCATGGAAGTCGCTTCTCCTGCAACAGATCATGTGATCATGACGGTGGCTAAGTTCATGAGCCAATCGGCGGCTGCCATAGCCTCACGGCACATGTTCTTATCATAGTCTCCTTCTAATACTATGCCTTTATTTATCGTTCATATTTCCTGTTTAAAGTTCGCTTTGTTCACCATATTCTCAAGCAACATATCAAACAATCCTTTATCTGCCTGCAAGAGAGTCGCAAAATCGCTCAGTAGTGATCGAAATTTCTGCCACTCGATATTTTGACTCTCGTGTGCATCAACCTTCTGTCGCGCGATTTACTTAAGGGTAGTATTCAATGGCTAATGAACAGTATATTAATTCTTGATGCTTTAAGCACATAGGTGAGGCTCCAAATACAAATCAAGCTATAACTTTTGTACGAAAAGGTCTAAGAACCTAAAATTTTGTATTGTGTCCCTCCACTTATTATAGTCACGAGCCGCTACCGCTCGTAACATTCTGATGCTAAAACCCTTATATCGGTAGAATCAAGTAGGAAATGGTGACCAGAAAAAGCGCCCTTGAAAAAAAAGCGAACACGAAGGTTGCGCACAAAAAGAACTCCAATGTCATATAAGGAAAAAAGTGTACACGGAAAATGCCCACATGGATAGAACCCATGGGTAAAAATGCCCATAAGGAAAATTACGCACATAAAGATTAATATGTATAGATTAGTTTAGTGTATTAATAGTATACAGGGTGCCTCAGAATTCATTGTACAAACTTCTAGGGGAGTTACTATGGGTGATTCTAAGCAAAAAAGTTCATATGAACATGGGTCCGAATTTGAACGCTAACTGAGATATGAACAGAAATAAAAATGCCGCCACCAAGATCAACAAGTTAATAACTCAGGTTCTGTAAAGCCTAGATTAATGAAATTTGGAGGAATAACAGGGTACATAAGACTGTGTATACCGTTAAAATTTGATTGAATTCCACAGTCAAAATTGTAACAAGTGCCGGTTAGTACTCACAAATGAGCACGTGTTATGATGTTGAATGAGTAACTCGGAAATTTCTTGTTGGAATTCGATCAAATTTTAACGGTATACACAGTCTTATATACCCTGTTATTCTCCCAAATTTCATTAATCTAGGCTTTACAGAACCTGGGTTATTAACTTGTTGATCTTGGTGGCGGCAATTTTATTTCTGTTCATATCTCAGTTAGCGTTCAAATTCGGACCCATGTTCATATGAACATTTTTGCTTAGAATCACCCATAGTAACTCCCCTAGAAGTTTGTACAATGAATTCTGAGACACCCTGTATACAGGGTGTTTCAAAATTATGTACAATAAATTTAGTGACATATTCTTCAGGTCAAAATAGGACGAAAATGTTCTATAGCACTTTGTCTGGAAACGATTTGTTTGCGAGTAATCCAATATCACACAGTAAGGAAGCACGGTAGTTAGCGGACGATATTTTAGCAGTTCCAGCGTTTCGACCCAATTAAACCTACTTTAGGGTTGTTCCATTAGTTGTGTACGGTTGTTTCCATTACTGTACATCCAGTAGGAATATCAATTTCAGAACGTTTGCGTGCTTTGACATACGCATTACGATTTACGTAAAAAAAAAAAAGTCATGTACACGTATTCCAGTGCAGAATACACTGACATGCACCTAATGTATGGTCTTGCGGACGGAAATGCTGTGGAAGCAAGAAGACTCTACCAAGAACGCTTTCCGATTAGACGTTTGCCAAATAACCGAACATTTGTATCTGTCGACAGACATTTGAGGAAGCGTGGTTCCTTTGACCGTCAAACAGGACAAGGGCGGCCTGTAGCACATTCTCCGGATGAGGAGGATGTGGATAATTGACATCATACATGATGAACCACAGACAAGCACCCGTCGTATTTCTTCTATGGTACCCATTCCGCACTCATCTGTTTGGCGCATTCTTCACCGTCAGCTTTTGTATCCATACCACCTGCAACTGGTTCAGGCACTGAACCCAACGGACTATCCACACCGACAACGATTTTGCCAATGGATACAACGTCGTCATGCTGCAGACCCTAGTTGTCTCAGCCAGATACTTTTCACGGACGAAGCAACCTTCACCCGGACAGGAATCGTAAATTCTCACAACCAGCACCATTGGGCAGATGCTAACCCGCACGTTACCAGAGCTCGAGCGCATCAAGAGCGTTTCTCCGTGAACATTTGGTGTGGAATTGTCGGAAATAACTTAATTGGCCCTTATGTGTTGCCGCCACGATTGACTGGGCGAAATTATCTTTTGTTTCTGCAGAATGCATTGCCAGAATTACTGGAAGATGTTCCTCTTTTGATAAGATGTAATATGTGGTTCATGCATGATGGCGCTCCAGCACATTTCAGCCATGTTGTGCGAGCACACCTTAATGCTGCATACACGAATCGGTGGATAGGTCGAGGTGGACCGGTAGCCTGGCCTGCAAGATCACCCGACCTTAATCCCTTGGACTTTTTTCTGTGGGGTCATGTGAAAACGATCGTCTACAGCACACAAGTTCCTAACATTATGGATCTGCGACAACGAATTGAAAATGCATGCCAAACCGTTCGTAATGCTGGCGACGAACTCTTCCATGACATCAGACGGTCGCTCATGCAACGAGCCGAAGCGTGCGTGCGAGCTGGTGGCGGGCACTTTGAACAATTCCTGTAATTTGGAGCCACGGGTTTAGTTGGCTGTATCGCGTAAATAAATCGTTTCCAGACAAAGTGCTATAGAACATTTTCGTCTTCTTTTGACCTGAAGAATATGTCACTAAATTTATTGTACATAATTTTGAAACACCCTGTATATTATGTAATTAAAACCAAAGTACAAATCTTTATATATAAAAATCCAGTGTACGTCTGTAAATGTTGTTAAATCTTTTGAACCACTTATCCGATTGAGCTCATATTCGTACCATATGTTCGTTAGGTTCAGAGTAAGGTTTTTACATGTGGCGAGTGTCAGGTTGGCCTCAAGGGGGAGGGGGAGTAAAAATAACATCTATATACAGGGTGTTTCAAAAATACTTTTACAAACTTTGGGGACAGGTTCCTTACACCAAAACAAGAAAAAAAGTTCATATAAACATATGTCCGCAAATCCTTCGTTTTCGAGTTATTAATGTTCGTTTGACTCATGATGGCGTTGTGTTGCCAGGGAGGCTTGTTTACATTCGTCTTTCGCATGTCTTCAACGTGTCCATTGTGTACATGTACTGTACTACAAGAAGTGAGTTAACTGAAAGTGCTCCGTTCAAACATGGCAGGATATTCATTTCGTGAGCAGGCAGACGTGATTTTTATGTACGGTCGCGTGAATGGTAATGGACACGAGGCTGCACGGCTGTATGAGAGGGAGTATTTCGGGCATTTATTATGAGTTGTATATGTGTGGAAGAACTCCAATCACCTACGTTGTAAACTTTCATTAATAACTCGAAAACGAAGGCGGAATATTTTCGGACATATGTTTATATGAACTTTTTTTTCTTGTTTTGGCGTAAGGAACCTGTCCCCAAAGTTTGTAAAAGTATTTTTGAAACACCCTGTATATGAAATAGACTTGGTTTATGTTTGTTTATTTGCATGTGCGAACAATCAGCCTCTCGTGTTTGCGTCAACAATCAGCTGGTCGTGTTTGTATGTTGTGTCAACAATGGCTGGCCCACATATTCTTTACACCCCTGAAGTTTCAGGATAATTCGTCAAGTATTTTTCTACATATTCGACAAAACGCCTAAGATCAAAGGTGTTCATATTATTTTGTCCAACCCTGTATTTGTCATCGGTAGACATACAATCCCAAAAAATATAAAAGTTTTTTGTGGAAAGACAAAAGTTAAAATGTGTAATTGTTGTTGAAATTGTTTTTTCATTACGAATGTTCAATTTATGAATAATGATTGTTCACTTTTATTTTATTGCGTACTATATACTGAGTGCCCAATTTATTAGGAACACCCATGACTATGCAAATCCGTTGGTATAGCAATTACTACGTATCAGTTGGTCACGTGATAGTCGGTGCCAATATAAAGCGACAACACACCGGTCAACTGCAAATAGTTTGACCGTCGCCATGGGGAAAACAAAGTATCTGAGCGACTTCGAACGCGGTATGATAGTTGGTCCCGGCGAGGTGGACTCTGTATTTCCGAAACCGCACGTCTTCTAGGCTTCTCCCGAACAATCATTTCAAGGGTTTACCAGGACTGGTTAAACAACCAAAAAACAACCAGCCAGAGACAAGCCTGTGATCGCAAACGACTCGTCGATCCAGGGGTGAGCGTAAGATGGGAATGCTTGTTCGTGCGAATAGAAACGTCACGACTCGTCAACTAACCGTGGAGTACAAGACTAGACCGCAGAATCATTTCTGAACGCACCACACGCCGTAAATTGGCAAGGATGGGCTGCAATAGCCGACGGCCAGTCCAGGTACCTTTGCTCTCCACACAAAATCGCAAAAAAACTCTCCAATTTGCCCGTGATCACCAACACTGGATCGTCGACGACTGGAAGAAGGTCTGCTGGTCGGATGAATCCCGTTTCCTATTGCATCATGCAGATGGCCTACGCAGAATTTGGAGACAAAAGCACGAAGGGATGGAATCCCCCCCTGTCTGGTTTCCACTGTTGAGGCTGGTGGAGGGTATGTAATGGTCTGGGGAATGTTTCCTGGCATACTCTTGGTCCGCTGATACCTGTAGAACAACGCCATAATGATCAGGGTTACCTGAAGATTGTTGCCGAGGACGTTCATCCCTTCATGGCTACTGTGTTTCCCCCATCGGAAGGATACTTCCACCAGGACAGTGCTTCGTGTCACAAGGCTCGTATCGTCATGGAATGTTCCAGGAGCACGATAATGAATTCAACTTACTCCTTTTGCCACCACAGTCTCCGGATTTGAACCCAATCGAACATCTTTGGGATGAGCTGGAACGGGTTATTCGAGGCATGGATCCACCACCATCCAATAAGCTTCAACTGGGAGCAGCTGTTGCATCCGCATGGACAAACATCACGGAACAATGCTTCCAGCGGCTAATTGCATCCATGCCAAGGCGAATTCGTGCTGTTATAGCTGCTAGGGATGGTGCAACACAGTATTAGGGGGGTTCTAATAAACTGGACACTCAGTGTATGTGCGCATTTTTCCTTGTGGTCATTTTTACCTATGGGTTATTTTCAATGCGGCATTTTTCGGTGTAAGCAATTTTCCGTGTGCGCATACAGTATGTGACATTGGGGTTCTTTCTGTGCGCTTTTTTCATGGAACCGTAGAAAATATCAACAGAACGATATTTTTTGAAATAATGTGAAATCAAATAATAATTAAAGAATGCAATTAATTATTACAGTAATAAAATAATAATTAAAAAGCAATTTTCTAGAATAAGGTGAAACCAAATACAGAGTGTCCCAAATTGATGTATACACTCTTTGAAACGTTATAACTCAGCAACGAAATGAGATAGAAATATAAGGTTTGTTGTGTTTTATTCCTTATACTTCCTTAAGTCCGTACATGTTCAAAATGTCCATCTTCTGCCACAGTACACTCCCAACACCGACGTCGAACAGAGCGACATACAGACTGGATTGTAGCTAATGGAATATCATAGATGGAATGTTCAATCTGATCTCTTAATTCCGTCAGTGTTTGTGGGTTTGCTGGCGGTGGTGTACCAAATTCAACCCTCCAACATCGTTGAACCTGAACAACATTCTCCACTTTCCAATAACGCTTCAGTATCCACTTACGTTCATCGAATGAAAGTCTCACCGCCATTTTGGTTTATAAACAAATGAACAATAATAAACGTCTTGTTATGCTTTTCCAGCGCCGTCTGGATCATACACAACAAACCTTACATTTCTATCTCATTTCGTTGCTGAGCTATAATGTTTCAAAGGGTGTAGGGTAAAGTGTCCTAATTTGGGCTAGTTCCTGATATGCGCTACACCATTTTTTTCGTCAATCTGGTGCTGCCATGTATCCACAACTGCAGGAGGTGAAAATGCTTACGAGAACACGTGGTTGTGTGAAAATTTAAGTCTGTAGCTATGCAGCGAGTTACGCTACAAGCAAACATTGAAAAAAGGTAGGTCCAAAGTTTTTATTATATGAAACTTATTCTAGAAAACATATATGTGACATGGATGAACCAAAAAACGTAGTTAATGCCGTGTAAAGTACAAATAGAAGTTTATGTCACGCGATTAACTTTGGTGCTTATCGACATTGGGGTTGGGCAAATTACGTTGTAAATATGTCGATGAGACGTGCTTATTATGAGCTACCAGGGTGGGTCCTATTATGGGCTAGCCTATTTTAGGAACCGCGTACATTAAAGGTTCATATTTGATGTTGGAATCTTAATAAAAATAATATACGGGCTAAAAATAATAATATTACGGTAGGTGCAATAGAAATGATGAGTTAATCATATTGCACGGTTTTTGGAAGGCTAATTTTTGCTTTCATTTCACAGATGTCGCTTTCGAAACCTAGGAGGAAATCTTGGAAGCAATCCGCCATGAAGGCAGCTGTTCTTGCAGTTCGCAACGGGGAAATAGGTACTTTGAAAGCCGCGAAGTTGTACTGTATTCCACGGGCAACTATTCAGCGGTTTGCCAAGTCTATGGAATCCGCTCCAGAAGACTACATCAATTTCTTTGGGAAGAAAAACAGTTCTCCCCCCGCCCATGGTGATGCGGAATGTCTCATCTGTGCAGGGCTGTTTTCGGACGAACAAAACAAGGAGATGTAGGTGAGATGTCAGATGTGCCTGAAGTGCGTTCACAGTGCTTGTGCCGGGGACCCAGAGGGATCCTTAACGTGCGCCATATGCTTGTAGAGCAAGGGCCAATAACTGTTTACAGTGTCAATCTTTATTATGAAATTATATTCCTAACATAGGAGTAGCCCTATGTTCCTAATTTGGGTACTTGCAATGGTTTTTTTTACCCTATGTTATTTTACTCGTAACAAATGTTTTTTTTACTATTTCCGGACTTGCATATGCTTACTCAGAAAATACAGGGTGGTCCATAAGTCTGTCCCCCCCCTTTTATTTTTTGAACCGAAGCAGATTTGTCAATTTTGATGAATCCAATGAATAGGAAGTTGTGGGTGGCCTAT
>JAHWFO010071800.1:0-12027 GCA_023313115.1 Rhysida immarginata | reverse complement strand
CTTCCGTTCTTTTCAGAATACGATGAGCAACAATTAATGCAAAGGTTCCGTATTTTTTCTCCGTCTAGAGCAATGAATTTTCCAACAGACTGCATCATTGTTACAGATTTCAACAGTGAATCCAAAAAAGGCGCTTAATAATGAACTGTTGAAAACTTCACTGAACTATCTACGTACCAACCCAATACATGAATCTTTTTTTTTCCTTGTAGTTTTCGTGCATAACTTTTTTAAATTTCACGTTACAAGATATTCCTACTGAATAAAATTGAAGTTCTTAGTTAAAATAAATGTATACTAGACTTTTTAAAAAATAAGCATTCTTAAAAAGATGCCGTTCTATTTACATAGCTGGCATGCTCCCTCGAGGCATTTTTCTGAAATGTTCTTTACCGTCTCCTGAGGTGTTCTTGGTTTGTCATCTTCAACGTGCTTTGTTTGGTCACCAAAAGCGAAATATTGGCACATGGCTTGCATGAACAATGGTTTCTCTTCATTTGGCATTTGAAGGCATTGTCCAGAAAGGTTACAGTTTATAGAATAAATAATAGCTTACATTTGTATCCCCTGTTTCATAATGAAGAGGATAGTCCTAGAGAAACTTCATGTGAAGATCCTTCATCTTACCGCTAAATAGCCTTATTTAAGGTATTGGTTGGAAAGAATGTTCCCTCACAATATTTACTGATGACAGAATACACGGTAACAATGCGGTGAAAGGCACATATCAATCTTCAATGTATTCACCGTTACTGTCGAAAACCAGCTTCCAACGACGGTATATCATGGATAGCTCTGTGGCAAAACGCAGCTACATCCACAATAGCAGACGTCCACTTCTGCAATAACACCGTGCTGCGCGGTTGCAGTGGTGCCGCGAAAGAGCCGACTAGAAAGCCGAATGGAAGTGTGTGGTCTTTAGAGATGACAGCATTGCCTGTATACCAGTGATAGGCGTGTACGTGTGCGTCGAATATCTTCCACAGTACATCCGTCTTCGTCACACAGGTCCAACCCTGGCGTAACTGTGTGGGTTGCGATCACTTGCATCTCGAGATCACCCTTAGTGTTTGTGGATGGAACATTGAACAGCATTCAGTACGTAAAGCAGATTATGGAACTTGTTTTTCTGCCCTTCTTGCAACAGGAGGATAACATGTTTTTCCAGCAGGATAACGCCCGTCCACACACTGCCCGTGTTAACTTGCATGTGGCACTACTTCCTTGGCCAGCACGATCTCCAGAGTTGTTGTTAATTGTGTAATTGTGGGACGTGATGGGACGTAAAGTTCCACACAAGCTGCAACAATTCCCCAATTGCACAAGTATCTTAAGGAGGCTTGGACCGCATGCATGCAAGAGTCGAGGCCTGCATTCAAGCTCACAGCGGTTATACGACCTATTAATATGGTCTATCGGGGCGTGGGAGCCACCATGTATAAGTTTCTTCTGGATGTATTGTCTTGCAATTTGAATGATTCTTCTATGCCATCAATGCTATATGCGTGTGCAAAATTTCAAATAAATCGACCCATCCCGTCTACGTTTTGCATTTTTTTGCCAACAGTGTATATCAGGTTCGTTTTGTGAATTCCATTTAATGGTTAACTTTACCAACATTCCTCGTGTTATGACGTCGTTAGGAACGCCATTTTTGTGAGTCCGGGCCCAGCAGTGAAATACCATTTTTGATTCGAATACTATGTTCGAGAAAATCAATTTTCTGATTAAAAATTTGGGGGATTTAAAAGTGAAGATAAAGGGGTAAAAATACGGTACATGACCTCAGGGATTCCTCTACGTTCCTATCCCCCCCCCCCCCCCCCCCCCCCCCCCCAGTTTATTTTCTTGTTACTACGATAAAACAAGAAAATAAACTACATGATCAAAGGAGTTGGGACACCCCTGTGAACACCTCAATTCTGATGGCTACAGGACCATTCTGGATAACGGGACACTTCCAGCGCTGTGGGAACACTTCGGTGACGGGGCGTTCCTCTTCCAGCACGACAATGCGCCTTGCCACAAAGCAAGATCCATATCTGACTGGTTGACGAGATGCGGGTTGAAGAACTGGATTGGCCCGCCCAGAGTCTTGATCTCAATCCCATCGAACATCTTGGGACGAATTGGAACGACGTGCGAGATCCAGGATGGTTTGCCCTACATCTGTCCAGAAACTGACCACGACACTCCTCGAGAAATGGAGGTCAATACCTGTGGACACATACCGTAAACTTGTGGACAGTAAGCCATGTAGGGTGGAGGCAGTGATAGCAGCTCAGTGTGGTCCTACACACTACTGATTGATGCTTTTTGCGGCTTTACGGTAGAGCAACAGGTGTCCGAATTCCTTTGATCATGTAGTGTACATTTGCTATAGTAAATGATCAAAATGGCCTCCGTTAATTTACAAGGAAGCCTGTGCACGTCGCCACATGGATTGGCGAACATGTTCGAAAATACCAGGTATATGACAGACGATGTCGCAACCATCCAGGATCCGCTACAGAGAATTGCAACATCTGGAAATGGGGCAGAATAAACACGCGTTTTCAAATTTCCCCAGAAGGGCTCATCCAATGGGTTCATGTCAGGAGAACACAATTTTCTTCAGACGTTTCTTTGAATTGTCGTAACTCTTCTTCCACTACATGATAGCTTCAAACCATTATACTATAGAAGAAGCATCTTCGACCCCATCTTCATATGACATTTTCTGCTTGTTTTGATCACTGGAACATATCCTGAAAGTCTGTAGAAGCGATGTACAACACCATCCAAAAACACCATGTACAAGCGACAGCTTACAACAAAGAAACGTTGTTGTTTATTAAATAAAATGTACAACGATATTACAGGCACGTTGTGGTGCATAAGGAGTGGGACCGTCATTAAGCTCGGCAGATGGAAAAGGTGGTACGAAACATTAATAGGCATACACATAAAAATATATTTCTAAAATTTAACGATACTATTTACCGACATTCATAAATTTTTTTCGATACCACTATATTTTCGAATGACCGATATCGATACTGTCGATATCGAAAGAAAAGTATCGATACTTACTCAAATCAGTAGTATCGCAACGTCCCTACGCCTTAGGAAGCTGTCACCTTCCCTGTCATATCGTTGCAGCAGCATGGTCCAGATTTCCACCCGGTTGGTTTTGTGATCCTCAAAGAGTTGCTTAGGGACCCATCTGGCGCAGATCTTGTTGAACTTCAGCTTATCTTGGACGATGGTCTCCACACGGCCAGTGTTGATGTACAGTATTGAAGCCATTTCTCGGACATGAATCCGCCCGTTGTCCCCTATCAACTCTTTTGTGCGTGCGATGATGCCATCATTGACAGCAGTTGCTTGCTGGTCTTGCCTTATGAGTTTCATTGCTGGTGGATTCTCGCTCCCCTTCAAACTTTTGGCACCAAGCAAAGAAGGATGATCGAGACAAACATGACTCAGTGAACTGTCTCTGAAGTCTCTGATGAATTTCAGATGCTTTCACACCTTCGTTGTGGAGAAACTTGATGCTTATTCGTTGTTCCACTTTGGTCGACACATCGCTGTCCGCCATTTTTTTAAACACACAATCGGTAGTCTTGGCAACCGGAGGAGTGGTTCTGCATTTGCATGACGGGCGGTAATTGCCATCCCAACAGTGAAAGTTTAGATTTTTACAACAATGAAATTTACAAAAAATAAAGTCCAGGTTAAATTTGAACGCCCCTCATATTATAAAAATTGTAACTTATATATTTTTAAATAATAACATTGAGTGAAAAAAACGATTCCTGCATTGACTGTTGTTTGGGCCTAATATTGATGACGTTTTCACTGACAAGGAAGTACGGGAACATGTAACCCACAGATTCCCATCAAACTAATATATGTGACTTATTTAAAGCCAGTATTGATAAGAAAATGCTAATATTTGTTTATTTCCAAATATACCCAGAAAACGAAAACATTTGTGCACATATAGCCATACACATACATTTAATTGTTAAAGTAGTGTGTATGTGTATTATTGCGCTCTCAACTTCTTTCTTCCACTACTCAACAATACGCACATCCACTTCATCTGTATGCAACGCTATTGCTTCCAAGGTATGCTTGCGCGCAAAAAAAGTGCGTCGTACAACTACGTGTACATCCCTTGTGACTATTGTGAGGTCTGTAGTTTAGAAGGTGATGACAATACTCTATTAAGGCATTTACTTCCCGTGACTCAATCCAAAGTTATGCCTGAATACCACTAAGGCGGCAAGAGTTATTGGATGCCTTATGCTCTACATATTCTAATTCCTAAAGCTAACTCCAAGATCATAAAAAAATCTTAATGAATCCCGTTATAATATTTATATTAATCATTTCAGTTGAACAATAAGAAATTTTCTGTATGGATATTCTTAGTGCTAATTAGTTTGACGAAAGGCCAGGCAAAGTGCTGAGTATTTCCGATAACAGCTACATTACCTCTTCTTTAATATTAATTATGCGTCTTTTTATTTACTAATGAATTCGGTTGGACTAGGTTGTTTTGAATTTTTGAAACGGTCGTGGAAGTGAGGAAAAGATTTCTTTCGCATAACCCAAATGAACAAATACAAAATTAATTTCTGAAAAAACTTTTTAGGATTCTGATGATTTATTTGTGAATTTTTACACTCTACGACGGTAAAAACCATATCGATACAGAGAACTAGAGAAACAATTATCATTAATTGTTTGTAGCCCCCACAGTGGTTTTATAAGTAAACAAACAGGAAGATGACAACTCTTGTGTGTTTTTTTTTGTTTTTTTTTTCTCGTCGATTAGTAATGTTCGCACGCCACGAGAAGACTGGTGAGTTGCTTAATGTGCTCGTATGGTGTCGCTGTAGTTGCAGCTCAGTCTATAGTTAAGAAAGGAGGAAAAGCGCTAAAATCAAGTAGCGCATAAATGAGTTCTGGCCGTGTATGAAAAATGAAAACGTTTGCATGGAGAGGTAGGGGCACCTGAGAAATATGAAATAAATAAGAGAAGAAAATCGTCCTATTGTTTACATCGATGAAAGATGGATAGACTCAAATTTGGCTGTTTGTCTTCCCCCCCCCCCCCCCCAAACACTGAATAGATTCATCTGAAACTGCAGCAACACCATATGAGGACCTTCAGCAACTCAGCGTTCTTCTCGTGGCATGCGAACAGTATCTCGTCACGTGACCGATAGCTGTCATATTTCTCAGAGACCTATCGCAGAAAAAGGAATTTAGATTATACAGTCATGGACCAAAAACACGCTCCCTCACTTGCATTATACTCGAACAGTCAACTGTAAGTGTGGTGACAACAAGTGCAATGCGTCACATATGCCGCCATGCTCACGGAGTTTGACAGTGGTCGGATTGTGGGAATTCGAGAGGCTGGATGGCTTCATCGGCGTATCACGGCGTTTATCGGTCGTAATATTTCTGTGGTGGCTCGATGTTGTCAGCATGGATTTACGGAAGGAACGCACTTACGTAGACCTGGTTCTGGAGGCACACGCACTACTGACCCACGCCAAGACCGTCGAATTGTACTAGAAGCTTTGAGCAACCTTACTTCATCCACATCAGAGATATGGGCCAGAGTGACACAAGATTTGTCAAGACGGACCATTGATAACCGTGCTGCAGGACTGTGGGCAGGGTTCCCTCTACTCAAACTCCCACTTCTTCAAGAACATCGTGTTGCGCGGTTGCAGTGGTACCGCGAAAGAGCCGAATGGAGGTCTGTGGTGTTTAGTGCTGCATATTCAAGCGCCATCTTCCACGTTGCATCCGTCTACTAGTCCAAAATTCTCTCATAGTGTTTGTGGATGGAACAGTGAACAGCATTCGGTATGTGTAGCCGTTTTTTGCCAGCACTGTTTATTACATTCGTATTGTTAATTCCATTTAAGTGTCCCGCCGTGGGCATGGATGTTTGTGTTTGTCCCGGGCTGCGTACAGATATAACTTGTGTAAAAGGCGCAAAATGACCTAAGTAGTCGACGCCTTAATTTCTAGAAGGCCCCCCCCCCCCATTTAAGTGATTAACTTTACCATCATCCTTAGTGTGGTGACGTCGTTAAGAACGACACTTTTGTGAATCCGGACCCAGCAGTGCAATACCATCATCTTCTAAACTTTAGGCCTCACAACACTCAGTGAAAACGTCATCAATATTAGGCTCCAAAAAAAAAGCGCTCTTAGCAGAAGGAGGTAATAAAAAAAAAATATTTCTTCCTCCCTGATGTTTCATGCACTCATGAACAACGCTAAGAATATTTTGCACAATATTATAAAAATTGTAACTAATTGTCAGTTCATCGAAGGGAAAAACGTGAAAAAAATTCGAAGTTCGGAAATTTGATACGAGAGCATGGTTCAGGTATGCCAAGAGAAAGGAACGCCCTCCGGCCGCAATGGACCCGCAAGGAGAAGAGAACCTCAGAAGAAGAAAGGCGATTGGCAGCGGCAGTGCGCAGAATCCTCCGAAGAGGAATAAAAGGAGAAGACGGGAAGGAAGGAGACAGAGAGCCCGAGATCGTCACCAGATGATAAATCCGGAACCCGATGAATGCCATGACGAGTCACCAAGACGAAGTGTTGCTCTGAAAGCCCACCCGTTAAGGAGAAATGGAAACTGCTATAGAAGTAGGACTTATATAAATAATAAGAATATTCATGATGCATATTCTTTCAAGTCAGACGATGCGACTTCAGACATTGAAGCGGAAAAGCGCAGCCATGACAGTACCCGACGTATAGGCAGACGGAATCGGAGGCAGCGATCGAACGAGGAGTTGAACCGAACAAGGTGGAACCAGCCGTCTCTAAGGGTAACTACGTACTTCGGACGATTCAACAGAAGCCACGTTGTAAATAGACGTTTTACGCAAGAGGAAGGCTTACTGCCCTCACCAAGTCTTCAATGCCAGGCGGTAGCCCGTTGCCAGAGGACGAACCCGAGGACGATATAGAGACCTCCACGCCCATTGGCTACAACTGGACGACGAACGAGTCAATCCGTCAACCGTCTAGCCATATTCCTACAAATCTTCTCCCGTGGAAGCTCGAGTCCATCGAAGTGGTATTCCCGTACGCAGACATAGCTAGTATTCTCGCGGGGCGCCCTGCTGAATGTCCGCGCTTGGACACGGGATCCTCTACGAAGGGTATTTAATTAGATCCAATTTGACTTAGCTCTTACGTAAACAAATAATCATTCCGATACATGGTATTCACTAACGTTGCCGATTGTTGTCTAACAGTTTGTTCTATTTCGTACAGTGCTCTTTCCACGGTTGACAAAACCATTGGGGTCGCCGCCTTCTCGCGTGGCAGTGACAAGGCCATTCAGGTCCCAGTCGGGCCATTTCGAGGAGAGCCAGGAATTATTTACCTGCGATCGAGCAGACGACAGTTCTTCAGAGACGAGCGGTGCAAGACTTGGAACTAGTCCCCTCATCAATCAAGGAATCGACCTAGTAATGAAGCCCTTAGCTTTTGACCTGGACTGAAATATTCTATTTGTCTACTATTCATTCTAAATTAATACTAAAAAGTTGTTAGTATTCTGCTCAATTAATCAAATATTATTAAAATTTATTTATTTAAACTTCAGCCCGTGTTTCTCTGTCTGATACTAAGTAAAGTACATGACACTAATATATTTTTATAGAATAATATTTCGGAAAAAAAAAACTATTCCTGGATTGATAACATTTCCTTTTACTAAGAGCACTCTTGTTTGGGCCTTTTATTGATGACGTTTCACTGACAAGGGAAGTACGTGAACATGTACCTCACAGATTCACACCAAACTGAAATATGTTACTCATCTAAAGCTACTATCCATGTTTGCAAAATAAAACAATGCTAAATTTTGTTGTTGTTTTTTTTCAAAATATACCGAGAAAACGAAAAACTGTGAGCATATATAGCCATACAAAATTCCATTGTTAAAGCGGTGTGTATGTGTATTATTGCGCTCTCAACTTTTTTCTTCCGCTACACAACAATATGCACGAATCGACTTCACTTGAAAGAAATGCTACGTCATTTTTGTGTGTTGTAAGGCCCGTCGTTTAGAAGGTTGTGGCAATACTCTATTACGACCTATGCCTTTATGAGTTATTCAAACCTGGTGCTCTACATTCCTAGTTCCTAAAGCTTACTCCAAGATGATATAAAATCGTAATGAATTCCGTTATAATATTTATAATAATCATTTCAGTTGAACAGTAATTAATTTTCCTTTATAGATACTTTTAATGTTAATTAGATTGACGAAAGGCCAGGCAAAGTGCTGAGTATTTCCGACAAGAGGTACCTTTCCCCCAATGTTAATAGAAAAGGATTTGGGTTACTCCATTTGTTTCATGAAGATCGACTTTATGTTTTGAATATTTGTAATTATTGCGGAGGTGAGGAACAAGATTTTCTTTCTCCTGTAGGTTATATCCGTATAACCCAAATGAACAAATACAAAAATGTATAATGTAATTGCTACTCCGTGATTTTTACCTGTGAACGTGAAATCACGACTTCTTTTTTCCTGCGATTTAGTCACAGTGATGATGATTTTCATCTTCTATATATATAAAAAGGATGTATGTATGTACAGGGTGTTTTTGAATTGAGTACAGATTTTTTGGGACATGATAGAAGAGATCCTTAGAAGTATTTTTTGTCATATGAACATGGGGTCCCCGCAGCTCCGTTTACTTACAATACTGCATTGAACAGTCAAATGACACCGGGACGCAGTGTGCGTTGGTAGGCCTAGATTATTTTATTTTTAACAATTAACACAAGCAAGCTACTGTATGACTTTTACAGTAATTGTTCGAAATGACCGCCATTTGCTTCATAGCACAATTCGCAACGCCTTATGATGGATTGATGTACGCGTGGAAACAGTTGATTAGCACGGTCGCTGATGTCACCTGCTGCCGCGACAACACGAGCCGCCAATTCTTCTTCGGTATCTACAGGTTCGGAGTACACCATTGATTTTATGCTTCCCCGTAAAAAAAATCCATCGGTGTGAGATCTGGCGATCTCGGTGGCCAAGCAACTGGTCCCCCACGACCAATCCAACGACCAGGATATGTCTCATTTAGGTAATCTCTAACTGCTCTTGTGTAATGCGAAGGTGCGCCGTCCTGTTGAAACCACATCAAATGTCTGGTCATTAGTGGAACATCTTCAAGAAGACCAGGGAGCTCCTCCTTCAGGAAACCAAGGTATGATTGCCCGTTAAGACGGCATGGTAGGAGATATGGCCCAATCAGGACATCGTGAATCATGCCAGCCCAAATATCCAACGAAAAACGATGCTGAAAACTGTTAACATGCTGAATAAAATAATCTAGGCCTACCAACGCACACGGCGTCTCGGTGTCATTTGATTGTTCAATGCAGTATTGTAAGTAAACGGAGCTGCGGGGACCCCATGTTCATATGACCTCTTCTATCATCTCCCAAACATCTGTACTCAATTCTATGTATTTATATATGTTTGTGTCTTACACAAATCTACAGTTTTATTCCAATATTGATGAAATTGTGCACACTTGACCTTCAAAGCAAGAGGATAAGCACTGTCTATGTGACATTTCTCAAAAATTTTTTTTTTCGAAATTGTTCAATGAAAATCGATATTCAGATAGCAGTGCCATCCTTTGGGAGCATCTTAAAACAATTTTTCGCCATGGTTTCAGTCTCAATTTTGTGTCGCCATCTATTGGGAGCAATTTAAAAATATTGTTTTCGATTTTTAAACATGATTTTTTACTATTATTAAGTACTGAAAGGTGCTTCATGACATATATATGAATGAATATAAGGTCTCATGAATGAATATAACGTTAAATTAATGGTAGTCGTAATTGTTTTAAATACACGTGGTTTAGTGGAACCATTATGGTTCATTGGAACTTTGAATGCTAATATATGGCATGTTATATACCAAACAATTTGGAGTGTAGTTTTATGAATGTACAAAACGTAACATTAATGATAGTCGAAATTGTAATAAAGGCACCTGGTTTAGTGGAACCATTATGGTTCATTGGAATTTTCAATGCTTAGATATTTGCAGGTTATGTATCTAATAACTTGGAATGATGTGTCATGAATGTATATAACGTTAAATTAATGGTATTCGAAATTGTTTAAATACACCTGGTTTAGTGGAAACACGACGGTTCTTTGGTACTTTCAATACTGAGATATGGCATGTTATATATCAAACAACGTAGATTGACGTATCATGAATGTATATAATGTAAAATTAATGATACTCGAAATTGTAATAAAGGCACTTAGTTTCGTGGAACCATTATGGTTCATTGGAACTTTCAATGCTTAGATATTTGCAGGTTATATATCTAATAACTTGGAATGATGTGTCATGATTGATATAATGTAAAATTAATGATAGTCAATATTGGTTCAAAGGCACCTGGTTTAGTGGAACCATTAAAATTCGTTAGAACTTTCAATGTTAAGACAATGTATGTTATATATCAAACAACTTGGAATGAGATGTCATGAATGAATATAACGTCAAATTATTGATAGATGACACCTGTGTAACGTGTAAATACAGAGTTGAATGTACGCAGTGGAAAATAAAGATGAAACACGTTAGCAGGGTAAGGTTTAAAAATAAGAATCAAGTTTAATAACAAAAATATGCAAAAGAAACAAATTAAGATAAAACAAAGAATGGTTATCTTAATAAAAGGGAATAATGAGCTAAATTTCTAACTCGATAAAAATGAATACTGCTATTCCCAAAATACAAAAATTTGGAATGAAATCCTAATTAAAGAATGTCAATAACAAATACCATAGCTAACGGTAACAATTTTGGAATCTTACATTCAGATTAAATACTACAATATTCAATATCTCAAATATATCAAAGTTGGTTTATAAATTAAGTCATACCATACATGTCGAATCTAAACATTAAAGGAATTCACCTTTAAATAGTTAATGATCTGACAATTTCCGATACGCAAACTTAATCAAGTACAAGACCACAAATATCAGTAAATATCAAAAATTGATACCAAATTTCTTAATCAAAATTACGACTAGAACACAGCTGAACCTAGTCAACTGTCTTAAATTACTTAATCCAACAAATAATTAAGCAAGTTAATAATAAATGCCAATATACTTAAAGGGTAATACAATTCATCAACGGCATCTAATATGGCCTCTCAAATACAATTACGCCTATTTGCGGGCGCTAAATTCTAACACTTCCGGAAAGCTTAATTAACACGGAAAGTGAAACATGAGCTCAAGTTAATTATTACTCAAGTAATTAACTAAAGACAAAAAGGGAATATCAATTACAGATATAAATTGCCAAAGCACAGATTACGACTAGTACATAATTAAACCTAGTCTAAAAGTCTTAAATTACTTAACTATTAAATAACACTGAATACTGATAACAATTTGTCAATTTCCTTAGAAAGTCATAAAATGCATACATAGCACTTGACATGGTCTCTCCTTACAATTACGCTTGACTACAAGCGTTAAAGTTCAACTTTTCCGGATATGATAAGTAAAATCACGAAACAGGATATCACAATAAATAAACATTAATGTCCAAGTCCATACATTCTAAATTAGACCAAGTCCACACATTTAAATAAGTCAAAACTCTGCAAAGTCTGATGCGTAGATTCAAATGCTAAGCTGACAAATACAAAGAAGTTCACGTATAAAAACAACGCTACATAAACCAAGCTTCCTCCTTAATATTGCCTAGGATACATACTTTAAACCTACAGTACGCCTGGAAAAATTAGACTACTTAAATAACTACGTGAATAAATTTGCAAGCACATGGAGTAGTACACATTTACGCAGTTAGAAACACTCTGTCGAATGGAGGTTCGTCTGAAAGTTCGGCTTCTTTATTAGAGAGAAAAATAATGCAACCATTGGGTTTAAATGTGAAATTTCCAACACTAAATAAAA
>JAHWFO010071786.1:0-13178 GCA_023313115.1 Rhysida immarginata | reverse complement strand
TTAGCAGACTATTGAGAAAGAGTGGAAAGACGACAGAGGAAGCACTCCTTTAGCTCCGTGATGTATTGAGCAAATGGGAAGCAAGTAAATAGAAGAATCGGCGACCGCTAGACTGCACAAAGTGATGAATGGCCAAGTTTTGCTTCAACACATCGAGAGAACAGTGGAAATTGCAACAACACTAAGTATACATCTGAGGTAAGATTACGTCAGTAAGAAATTATTTAGACTAGCAGTGGCATCCTTGGAGAGGTCCAACCATTGTGAGCCTTTAAAAAGATTTTTTTCGAATTTTCATTAAGAATTTTTACTGTATTATTTCGAAGCATTTTCATGTGTTTATTTTTAAGATATTGCAAAATTTAATTTAATTTTTTGAGATTGTTCTGCTTACATCCAAGTGCAATTATCCCGGGCAACGCCGGGTACCTTTGCTATTCAATTATAAATGTAGATACCAAATTATTATTTCACCCGGTAAACAGCACCCAGTAAACATATAATAAGTTATTCTAATTATACAAATTATCCTTCAAAAATATGTATAAATTAACATTTATAAATTCCACAACAAATAATTATAATTTTATAAAAAAAATATTTTTATATACTATTTAAAAATTTATAACTCCATCGAAATAGTAAAAATTATAATTATCATTTTTAAGAATTCCTTTAAAATAAGCCATTCAACTTCAGTCATTTCTTGAAAAGCATTATGCTGCAGTTTTAAATAATCAATACAAGTTTGATAAAAAGATATTGATTCTCTATCTTGATAGTATTCTTTTTCCAATTGTGATATACATGTACTTTATTTAATTTAATAGTTTGGTTAACAGGCGCCTTACGGTCAAAACAAAGTAAATGCCATGAATTAACTTAAAGTAATGAAAATTTCGCATATCGAAATGTTCTGAGAATGGATTTTTAAATTGTCTGTGAAAAATCTCACCATGATCGTGAAAGTAAAGGACAAAATCGATTTTATTCAAAAGAAAATTAAATCTAAAGGACAGTGCTTCGAAATAAAGGACGGATGGTCACCGTATGAATCAGTAGAACAAATGCTTTCTCTCCTTAAAATTTTGATGCTTTCTCAATGTCGTTGATATTTTGGTTGGGATATCTATGCTCGAAGGTTGGTTTCAATTTGAACTAATTAGTCGTTAATTGGTCGGATATAGGATATGTACAGGTACGTTCTAACAGTGTCTCTTTTTTTTCTTGTTTTTATATATAATAAATTGCGTACACTGTGAATGTTTTTTTTCGAAATAGGTGGGTTTACATCAAGGTCTTTTGCAATGCTGGTTTTCAGTGTTGTTCTGATAGATGTCTTCCTAATAACTGAAACCTTCTACATTGTACCCATTCCATCTGGCTGTACTTGATATTGTTGATTTCAACCCTAGAATTAATCTATAGTTTTAGAATAGACAAAACTAAAGTTCTTTAACTAGACATTATATTCTTACTGGCGTGTCAATTATCACTTTTAACACATTTAATCATTTTTTTATTGCGATTACCCACTAAGTAATGCAGCGTCACTTTACTTTTAGTATTCATGTGTAAGCCAACGAGAATCTCCCTTTTAATTTCTTTATGCTCAGCTCTGGAAAATACCTCGAAATATTCTTTATCAAGAATCTGGAGGATGGCGACTTCTGACGCTTTTTTATCATATTTCAATTCAAATATCACCCCAGTTGTTTCATAAACGACCAACATATCTATCTCTTTTTTCCTTCCTGGCTTGGATTTGCATTTGGTTGTGACTTGGCGGTGAGAGTTGGGACTAGTTTTCTCAGTAATGGCAGGTATTTGACAATGAGCATTGAACTTCATGCTTGCTAAAGTATAAAGATTGCTATTAAGCTCACTCTCGTTTCTTGGCATCACTGCATCGCCTGAATAAAGATTTGAAACCGCATTTGCAAACTCCTTAAAAGCTGCTTCATTTGGCTCGGTTAAAAGAAATTCCAATGCTTTTAAATATCGTTCAACGTTTTCAGGCTTGATTTTATAACAAAGACGTCTAACCGTGGTGATATTCTCAAAATTTGGAATCTTCAAAACCGCAGTATTTTTCTCCAGTTGGATTATATTCAGCAAACCGCCGTCAGCTAGAAGCTGCAGGATAAAGTCTATTTGTTCAGCTTCTAGTTTTTGGATTTTTTTTAAGTGAATATTATCTCTGAAAATCATTAATTTTACACGAGTTGCTTCAGCGATATTTATTTGGTAATAATCGTCACCATCAATAAGTTGCTTAAATGGCTTTTTTATCTCGGGTTTCACAAACAGCTTCCTTAAATATTTAAAATGGCGCTTCCTTCCTGAATTACAATAAAAATTTTTATTATAATTTGGGTTTACCACATAATTCAACACAGACCAAATATGATATATTCTTGTGTTCTTCCATCTAATGGTTCGTAGCCATCGTACCATTTTTCTATAACATCCATATCAAATTTAATGTTTTCTTCAAATTTCTTGACTTCTTCTTTAGTGATTCCAAACAATCTGTTATACTTACTATATTCAAAGAAATTAATATATCTAACATTGTTCAGTTCCCAAGAGCATAATTCACATATGCAAACACGAGAATTAATTATTGCACGCAAAATATGTTTTTCTTGGTTTTTGCCCTTTAAGGTACTTCTCATGAGACCACCAATTAGATCAACGATGTTGTTTAATAGGTGATGGCGTTTTCTTTTGTATATAGCCTTCATGAAGGGTGAATCTTAATTATCTACCAGAACGACAACCTTTTCTCCAAAGTGTAAGTGCAGAATCTCTGCCAAGTATATCAATCCATTTTGTATTTCTACACTGTTTAGCTCCGTACATTTAACATCATCAAAATACTTCAAAAACTTGTCAACTGAATTACCGTTTTCTATTAACTTGTTTTTTTTCCAAACCCATTTTTTATTATTTTTCAATTTTACAAGATATTTATGATTTCTGAAATCTTCGCAAACAGCATCCCTTAGTGAGGTTTTAATACTGTCCTCATCAAAATCAAGAACCTTCTCAAAATTCACATAAATTACGGAATATCGCCCACAATGGTTAATGACAAATTCTGGATGATTCTGGCCCAGTTTCAAATTCATGAACAGTTTATAAGTCTCGCTATCTTCGCGCCTCTGTATTTGATCTCCATTTTTATTCACTGTTATACTCAAGCATGTCTGGATTGTATTCATAAATAATGATTTGCCAAAACGTTTAGGTGCCACGATCTGAATAACGCTTGCATCCTCATTAAAAATATCATATTTGGAGTCAGTCTTGTCCACAAATAAAAGTGTGTCTTTTACTTCCAAAAATCTCTCAGAGAGAAGATTACATATTTTTTTTCCTTTTTGTACCTGTCAACACAAACAATATATCAATTATGAGAACTATATAAAATTCAAAAACAAATCAAAGTTTACATTGAGATAGACTGACTAACGTAAAGAAGGAATAAAATCTCAACAAATATATAAATTAATTACAATAGTATATATACAATTTACAAAAAGGCCAATATTACAAACTATACAACAAGCAATAACAGTCTTTAAAATAAACTTTCCTTTTTAAGAAAAGATAAAAAGTCATTATGAAGAGCTTTAGAAGGAAGTTGTGTTCATGTACGAGGGATGCTCATATTTGGCTGAACTTTATTTTTTATAAAATCAGGAAACTACAAAAAAACGCACACCAGTTGCAGTTATTTCTCAAAGAACTCTTCTTGCATCTCTACACATTTTCCCAGCGTTCTGAGAGCATCTGGATACCGATTGTGTAGAAATCTTCAGGCTGATGTCGAAACCACGTCAGGACAGCCTTTTGCACTTCCTCAGAGGAGCCGAACCTCTGCCCTCTCAACAACTATTTCAATGGTTTAAAAGATAGAATGGTTTCAAATGGTGATGTTTCAAATGGTTTCAAATAGTCGCAAGGGGAGAGATCTGGACTGTATGGAGGATGTAGTAAGAAGTCCCATTTGAGTTCCGTCAGTGTGTCCATAGTCAGTTTGGTTGTGTGATCTGGCATTGTCTTGCAGAAAACAAACACCAATGGTAAGGAGTTCCGGTCGCTTTTTCCTTATTGCCGGCTTCAGAAACGTCCTCTAAATGTTACAGCAGTAGGATACATTTATTGTTCGACGTTCTTCCCTTGAAAATCGATATGAATGATACCTTAATGTCCCAGAATACAGTCACCATCACTTTCGTTGCCGAAGGTGTCATCTTGAATTTTTTGGATCTTGGTGAGTCAGTGTTTCGCCACTTCATGCTCGAACGCTTGTTTTTAGGAGTATGACAATGAATCCATATCTCGTCGGTGGTCACAACAACACGCCTTAGGAAGCCGTCATCTCCTGTCGCTGCAGCAGCATGGAACAGATTTCCGCCCGGGTGGTTTTATGATCCTCGGACAGTTGCTTAGGGACCATCTGGCACAGGTCTTGTTGAATTTCAGCTTATCGTGGATGATGGTCTCCACACTGCCAATGCTGATGTTCAGTATTGAAGCCAGTTCTCAGACATGAATCCGCCTGTGGTCCCTCATCAGCTCATTTGTTCATGCGATGATGCTATCATTGACATCAGTTGCTGGCCTTACCTTACGAGGCTCATTGCCGGTGGATCCTCGCCCACGTTCAAACTTTTGGCACCAAGCAAACACGGATAATCGAGACAAACATGATTCGATGAACTGTCTTTGATTGGTTTGGTTTGTTTGGTATTAACGTCCTTTTCAACTGCCATGGTCATTTCAGGACGGGAACTGTCTTTGAAGTCTCTGCTGAATTTCATATGCTTTCACACATTCGTTGTGGAGAAAGTGGATGATATTCTTTGTTCCACTTTGGTTCGGCACATCGCTATCCGCCATTTTGTCTAAACTAACAATCGGTAGTTGTTGCATGACAGGCGGTAGTTGCCATCCCAACAGTGAAAGTTTAGATTTTTACAACAATGAAATTTTACAAAAAACAAAGTCCAGGTCAAATTTGAATGTCCCTCGTATTTCAAGGCGAAGACTAAGAAGCTAAAGAAGATATTTCTAGCATATCATATTTAAAAAGTAGAAAAGGGAAGGAAAGGTTCCGCGACTCTGATCTCGACAGAGAAAGTCGTCATCCCTAGTTCAAGTATAGATCGCCGAATATGAAAATGGCTCTTTAGTGTAATATATCAAAAGACTTGGAATGATGTGCCATGAATGAATATAACATAAATTTATTAATAGTCGAAATCGGTTATAAAGTACCTGCTTCTTGTGAACCCATTATTGTTCATTGGAATTTTCAACGCTAAAATATGCCATGTAATATATCAAACGACTTGGAATGATGTGTCATGATTGAATATAACGTAAAATTAATGATAGTCGAATTTGATTTCAAGGAACCTGGTTATTGTTGAACTTTTATGGTTCATTAGAACTTTCAATGATAAAATATGGCATATAATATATATAAAACAACATGCAACGACGTGTCATGAATGAATATAACGTAACATTAATGATAATTGAAATTGGTTCCATGATTCGTGTTTTAATGATACTATTATGAAATTATTAGAAACTTTCTCTGCTAAGATGTGGCATATAACTACTTACGCCTTATTTTATCAATATTAGTTTGTGTTAGGCAAATTTTACCAATAGCTAGTAGCTACTCATCCCTTCAATGATACATGCTTACGCAGAAATGCGTTGGCAATTGTTTTTGAAGAGAGATTATTTAATAGGAATGCTAATAAATAAGAGGATTTGTACATGTTCTAATCTACAGAGAAATGCTACTTTCTCCATTTAACTTTATAGATAGTTTTATTCAGTCTGAACTATACGTTTCCCTTAGAAGTACGTCTTGCTTAGCCACCATAGGCTTCCTTAGCAACTTCATCTAATTCATAACAATGAAAGGCTTCTTTAGAAATCAAATGTTTTCCTTTTCCTTCTCGATTTCTTTAAAATCCTATCAGTCCTGGGCATTTCGGTTGTCTGATTTGTTTATTTATTTATTCTTATTTATTTAGTTTTTATTCATTTATTTTTTGATTTCCCATGGCATTGCACCTCCCCCCCTCCCTCTCCACACAAAGAGCTTGATCTGATTTATTTTATCTTATTTTATTCTATTTCTTAGTCTTTTTCTTTTTTTTTCGTTTGTTTCACTTGAATCTTATTAATCTGCTATATGGTCTACCCATTGTTAGTATCTTGTTGTAATAATTATTTGATGGTAATTATAATTATTATTTTTTGTTTTTAATAGTTTTATTATTTATTTATTTCCATTTTACTTTTGATTATTTTATTATTTTATTATTATTAATATTTATTTATTTATTTATTTATTTATTTTTACTTTCTAACCTGTTTGACACAAATTTTCTTTTTATTTAGTTATTTTTATTTATTAGTTTATTTATTTATAATTCAATCCGTTTATGTCATCCGTTTGAAATGTAATGACACCCCCCACCCCTTAGCATGACCCATGTTTTTTGTTGTTGTTTTTATCGTTTTTATCAGGACCGATAGGTACTTATGTTTTCACAATGTGCGTCCGTCCGTCTGTCTGTCCGTCCGTCCGTCTGTCCATTGGTGCTCTAGCTTCGAATGCTTCCGAATTTTCGACTTCCGTTTTCGCAATTCGACAACTTAGGGAAATCGGAAGACTGAGTTCGTTGGTGGTAAAAATCGGCGAACTACTTCCGGTTCAAAAGGTCAAAAATAATATAGGGGACCACGTTTTTCACTATAAAATTCCATGTATAAATGGCCTGTGCATTGCCAAATGCTGTTCTCTCTTTAAGATTCTACAGCTAAAGCAGAGAGAAGGCTTGTGAATTAAGTGAAGACACGTGATCGTCTTCCTTGACGGTCAATATCAGTCAGAACTGATTCAAGGGTATGTGGTTAAGTGGTACAATTATGGTCCATTGGAAACTTTCAATGCTAAAATATGGCATGTAATATATCAAACAGCTTGAAATAACAAGTCATGATTGAATATTAACGTAAAATAACGATAGTCGAAATAGATTCAATGGTATGTGGTTTCATGGAACCAGTATGGTTCAGGGGAAACTTTTAAAGCTTAGATTTGGCATGTAATATATAAAATAACTTGAAATTATGTGTCATGATTGAATATCACGTAAAATGAATGATAGTCGAAATTGGTTAAAAAATACCTGCTTTTCATGGGCCCATTATGGTTCATTGGAACTTTCAATGGTAGAATATGGCATATAATATATAAAACGATTTGGAATGATGTGCCATGAATGAACATAACGTAAAATTAATGATAGTTGAAATTGGTTCAAAGGCACCTACTTCTCGTGGACCCATTATGGTGCATTGAAAATTTCAACCTTAAAATATAGCATGTAATACATCAAACGACTTGGAATGATGTGTCATGAATAAATATAACGTAAAAGTATTGATAGTCGAAATTGGTTCAAACGCACCTGCTTTTCGTGGACCCGTTATGGTTCATTGGAATTTTCAAAGCTAAAGTATGGCATGAATATTTCAAACGACTTGGCCGAGATCGCGGGTTCGATCCCGGCGGAGGACGACGAGGATTTTTCAGGGGGAAATCCTGAGAGCGCGCACTTTCTTCGGAAGGGAAGTAAAGCCGTTGGTCCCGTGTAGTCGTTTGCCGGCTGCGCGTTAAAGAACCCTTGCGAGGCAAAAATTGCGGCCCCTATAACGCCGTCCTGAAATAACCATAGGAGTTGAAAAGGACGTTAATACTAAACAAACCAAACCAACCAATCAAACGACTTGGAATGATGTGTCATGAACGAATATAACGTAAAATTAATGATATTTGAAATTGGTTCCATGATTCGTGTTTTAATGATACCATTATGAAATTATTGGAAACTATCTCTGCTAAGATGTGGCATATAACTACTTACGCCTTATATTATCAATATTAGTTTGTGTTAGGCAAATTTTACCAATAGCTAGTAGCTACTCATCCCTTCAATGATACATGCTTACGCAGAAAAGCGTTGGTAATAGTTTTTGAAGAAAGATTATTAAATAGGAAAGCTAACAAATTAAAAGATTCATATATGCTCTAATCTATAGAGAAATGGTACTTTCTCAATTTAACTTTCCAGATAGTTTTATTCAGTCTGAACAATACGTTTCCCTTAGAAGTACGCTCTGCTTAGCAACCAGAGGCTTCTTTAGGAACCTCATCTAATTCATAACAGTGGAAGGTTTCTTTAGAAATCAAATGCTTTCCCGTTCGTTATCGATTTCTTTAAAATCCTATCGGTCCCGGGCATTTCGGTTGCCTGACTTGTGTATCTTTTATCTTGTTTTGAAGCCAAAGTATCTTCAATGTTCCTTCAAAGTGTCTTATTTGTATTAAAGTTAATTCATAGTTGATTGAATAATGTTCACTATTTTCTTTTATTGTATTCGAAGTTTTATTTATTATATATTTCAGACGTGGGAAAATGAGGCTCCATGCAGCTCTTTGTTGGGTCCAATGTGGCTCCCATTGAAAATTTGAACTTGTTTTTTCAGAAACTTTTTTCACTGAATCTTATTAAATTGACTAAGTAACTAATATTTTGCTATTTGAGATGGTGTAGTTATTACTATGTAACTAACGTGTGGCTCTTTATAATATATGAAAATTCAGGATGCGGCTCTCATTAACCTCAAACATGCCCACCCCTGATATATATATGTCGCAGACACATAGCGTAATTGGACACTTCGTGAAATGTCCAGACACTTCGCGCAGTGTCCAGTTGCATTGGACTCATACTGTAAAGGTTGAATTACAGTATCTGTCTGGACACTTCGCGAAGATTTAGAAATTGCCTACGTTGGCGGTAGGAGATTGTATACTTTTAGCATTTCCAAAGGTTGACAGGGAGCCAGTCGATCCACAAAATCTCGTAGGTGTTGTGACCACTGAAAAAAATGGTTTATATCAAATAGGATGCAAACATGGAATTGTAAAAGGTTTGTTCGGAATGGAGAATATCAAGAAGGCTAGTTTAACTTTTTAAACGAAAAGGAAATTGACTTTACGAAGGAATTGACATTGCGAGAAGCTGTTAAACAAAGTTGCGGAGGGCAAGGATACTTTAGGTGTTCTTGCAAATCGTCTAAAAAATATTGCTCAATAAAAAGATGTATATGTAAAAAGGACGGTAGGCAATGCAATAATAGATGCCAAGGTAGTATGCCCTACCTTAATACTGAAAGACTTTTAATTAATTTTGTTATCATATGTTTCATCCACAAATACTGTTTTGTAAATCAGCCCAAATTTATTTTGTTTAGAATGAAAATAAATATTAAATAAAGAAAAATGAAATTTGTGTTTCCTTTTATCCATTTTATTACTTTTTTAGAATTAATATTCAATATTATCTTCTAATATTCACCATAAATTGTTTATGCTTCCTTCTTCTTGCTTCAATTTCTTTGAATAATCATTTCAGTTTCCGTTTATTAAATTTTTCACATAGAATTTTGTTTTTGAGATTGTCACCTATTTCACAAGGTAAAACCGAATATATTGCAAGAAATTTATACCATAACCATTCAAAAAGTTTTACTTTGCATTAATATTTATTTATACAATTACATTTGTTTAATTTTATAAAAACTAAAATAATCATTGCAAAAAATTGTTGAAATTTATGACTACTAACTAAGCCATTTTTTTGAAAATAATATATAAAATAAATTCGTATAAAAAATATTATATTTCAGTTAATTATAATATGGCAAATATTAAAACAGTTTTTTGTCATTGCGATAGCTAAACTTTTCCTGCACGGGATTTGACATCGTTACTGTATCGGTCTGACCTGCTGTAGACACCTAATTACAGCATGAGTTCAATGTAACTGGTCATTTCACGAAGTGTCCAATTACGCTATGTGTCTGCGACATATATATATATACATATTTTCTTTGCTTTGTTAAGAATTTTCTCTTCCAGTGTTCCCGAGATTGGTTGGGGTAAAGAAGGCCCATATGGACAAATTAGTACCTCCACCAACAGGGAGTGAGATGGAGCCAAACCTACACTACATATAAATTTGCTCAAGTTTAAGTCGGGTATTTATTTATTTATTTATTTATTTATTTATTTAATTCAATCCGTTTATGTCACCCGTTTGAAATGCAATGACCCCTCCCCCACCCACTAGCATGACCCATCGACTGTTTCCTATTCATGTCAGCCAATCAGATTCGGTTGGCCAGGCCGCCTCTATACCATATATTTACACTCACTAGTTCACCACATCGCTATATAAGGGCTGCTAGCCACCTTTTCCCTTGTACCCTGAAGAAGGCGGGATTAAAAGCCGAAGCTAGTCGGATAATTTTCGACAAAATGCTGTACTGCAAGGCCTCTCTTTATTTCATTTAAAATTAGTTATGTTCTGTTATTGATGTATATTTAGAAATTCAGAGAGTGTGACATTCAAGTAGTCAACGTGGGCATGTGGGTACGTCAATAGAACCCAAAGCTAAAGTTCCCTGGTTCAAATCCGCTCCTTTCGTTTAATTTAATTTTTTAAACATGTTTTTGAACAAATTTTTAATGTATGTGGAACTAACTTCAATTATTAGAAACATATTTTTATAAGATTTTACATATTATATTTCATTTGAGCAAGGTAACAAATTTTTTATTTTTAGTAAGTTATTATTATTATACATGTATTATTATACAGGGTGGATATAAAAATGAGCCCCCCCCCCCTTTTATTTTCATAACCGAAACAGATAGGTCAATTTTGATGAATCTAATGAATAGGAAGTTACGGGTGGTCTGTCCCATGGTGCATTTTCATCGTCCCAAATATCCAAATTAGGACACATTCAAATCCTATCTTTAATAATAAAAAATTAGTTTCATATATAATTTATTTAAAAACATGTTTAAATAAATAAATTAAATGAAATTGGGAAAGGAGCAAGATTTGAACGCGGGATTTTTAGCATTAGAATCCATCGTCTTACTAGAACCCAACTTGACTACTTGAATGTTACACTCTCTGAATTTGTAAATATACACAAATAACCTACATAACTAAATTCAAATGATTATATCTCGTAAACTAATGCCCATTAGCATGAGTTACTATGCCCATATAATACTGGGAGGGGTGGGTAACAATGTATTTTAATTTCAGTTAAATCCAATCTTAACAGACCTGGTCCTCCTCTTGTTAGAGCAAAAACAGCAGTGGGGCCTTCATGCGGTGGAACACAGAAAACTACAGTTTCTCTACTTCCCTTTCTATGATTATGCTATTATCCATACGCTTTCAACGATATCGTCTGTGACCGAATTCAGCCAACAGCTGAGATTCCTGGACACATCAGATCTGCGATCTGGTCTTAAAGTTTACTTGGAAAGCAGCCTCGGCATCACTTCAGTGCGCGAGTGCGCTTAGTGAATTTCCTTGTAAGGGGCAGACTAAAGTTTATCTCCGTCGCAACCACGAGCAGTTGGGCGAAGAGCGTTAGAACTCTATTAGTGAATGTGATAATATTATTTGAATAAAAATGGAAGAAAAAATTCTGCGACCTGAATTCGAACCAGGAGCCGCGTGTGTCATTCTCGACGCCTCTATCAATTGGGCTATCGCAGACACACGCACATCCATGCTGTCACCAAGTGTCTTAAAGACAAACCAATGGAAAGCCCAATGGGAGGTGGGCAGCCGGCTCACAGATTGAGAATTTCTCTTATCCACCATCAGAAGGTTTAATGAACATACATAATAAATAATGAATATAAACGGAAGCTGAATCTCGAAACATCAGGTAATAATATTATTTGAAAAAATGGAAAAAAAATTCTGCGACCTGGATTCGAACCTGGATTCAGAAATCTTACCGACAGTGTCCAGAGAATGGTGTTTTTTATCTCTGCCTTCCTAATGTAATGGAGGTACAGTATTTGGACTCTACATCAGTTAGTGGTAATAGGAGGCACCGGTAAAATTCAATTTATCCTTTAAACCAAAACCAGCCGTTTTGGGACTTGAACTAATACTTTTGTTTTTGCTTGTTTTTGACTTTCTTTCCATTCAATTTAATAAACGTAATTATCAAGTTCAAAAATAAAGTATTATTGGCTTACTCCTATCCGTCCACACACTCTATCCAACTTCCACTGGCATTGCTAATTAAAATGCATGACTTTAACCAATGTGTAAGCAGTTTCTGTATCCCCATGTCAACGTATTCGTTTGGTTCATTCCGAAGCCGTTTTGACAATGTTTTTATGTCGTACCCTACGCTTGTACATTGATTTTCTTTGGGAAGGAAATCCCACAGGATAACGCCATTGTCTATCCCAAAATATTGTTGCCATTACACGACTGAAGGCAATAGAGTTATGCTTTAGAGGTTCTTTAGAGGTCAGTTTTTACAGACTGACCATGAAGTGTAAACAACTGCCCGAAGATGGTTTCGCAATCAGCCGAACGAATTCTTTCTCATGGATATAAAAACTGGTTGCACATTGGGACTGCTGCGTAAACAAATGCGGTATTTACGTTGAAAAAAAAGGCAGAGTAAATAAAGTTTCTAGCAACTTTCTAGAATACAATTTGGTTAGCTTTGAATGCTTGAAATTAACTTATAAAATGCAAACTCCCGATACTTGCCGATTCTCCCTCGTACAAATGAAAACAAGTTTTCTTTTTTTATGTGTATTTTGTTTACCTTTTTCTTGCCACTGGACAAAGTGGACGTGAAGGCGCCCTTGTCTCTACTCGGTCTTGGATGATTGTGATTTGTAAACACAAGTGATTTCTTCTCCCTTTATTTTTTTTTTGATATGACTAATAAGGAAAAACACCAACCACTGCATTCTTTTCTGAAGAAATGATTCAATTATAGATATAAAGATTATATTTATACGATATTACTTTGTTTCCTTAATCATCACAATATGACTACAACCCCTGGTAAAAATTATTTTTCAATTGACATATGGAAGGAAAAATCATTACCTATGCTTGGAGACGCTTCTCCAGTTAATAATTATTATTATTTTCCTTGGTAAAAATTTTTGAATCACTACCTACTGAAACCGTTGCATTGGAGATATAAAACAAATTTCAAAA
>JAHWFO010071780.1:555-17364 GCA_023313115.1 Rhysida immarginata | reverse complement strand
CGTTCCTTTTTGATCAAAAACTGACAAAAATTTCTTTTTGTCACACAATCTTGTTTATTAAATTAGCAAGGTATATATATAGTGAATAATAACCAATAGAAATAAAAAAACCCTGATAACGTGATCACCGTTTAGGTAACTGGGTGATCAAACTAGATTCACCAATGTGGCCCCTGTCCTAATTTAATGGTCACTGCTTATCCGTTTTATTTATAGCTAAATTTTCGTAAGAATCTAACAAGCATTTGATTAAGATGTTATTTTATAAAACAATTGCTGAAGCGATCGGTGTTTGATGACATCATTAGTAAATGTTCCATAACCAACTAAAAGGACTAAGATTATGCATTAAATGGAAATAACTCTTAAACCACAATGAAAATAAAAAGAAAAATACACCTATATGCATTTCGAAAGCAAGGCTTTCATCACTCAGTAGGACTAGTGAGAAACCTCGAGAGAAAAGAGAATTCTAGTCCTGCTGAATGATGAAAGCCTTGCTTTCGAAATGCATATAGGTGTATTGTATTTTTCTTTTTATTTTCGTTGTGGTTTAAGAGTTTTTATTTCAATTTAATCATCACTATCCACATTCCTTTTTTAATGTCATTTTTCCTCTTTGTATCAGTCTTATTCTGTGGAGTGTTATTTTTCCTATTACATCTTCAGATCTATACTGTTACATATTGGGCAATTGTCCGGAAATCATTTTACTAAGATTATGGATATTCTCTTTGTGAATAACGAAGTTAGATAGTGCTACGTCATTGGTTTTAAAAAACGAAAGGGAATGGTCAATCCCTGTTATACATAAGTTGTTTTGTGATTTTCTAGGTATTACAGTCAGATGTGATGTCTAACATCAAATTACGCTTAGCTTTTTCAAAAGAAAGTAAAAATACTGCTTATTCAACAGAGAGAGCGAATAATCCCTATAAATAATCATTATAAATAAACAAATAGATATATTAAAAATATTTTTTTAATCATTTGACTTTCTCTAAATTTTGGTTATATTCAAATTCGGCTATAGTATTTTTATAATTTTTTAAAAAAAGGATTAAAATTAAACATTCCAAATCGAAAATATTTCTATGCATTTTAAAAAATTTTAGAAAAAAAAGTGAATTTTAATCGATCAAAATAATTACTAATATTCAAATTTCATTATTCAATGATATAAAAATTTTAAAGCAAAATTACTATTATTGAATTTTTGCAAATTTTTTCCATCCCTATGTAAGGAGTCTTTTTCTCAAAAAATTAGCTCGCCGCGAAAAACTTGCGAATGTTCAAACTGCGTGCCTCTGATGGGCCAATTTTGAGTAATACGATTTTTTTTATAGATCTCTCAATCCTCTTCCCGCTAGTCTGTTTGTTTTTCTAATTTTTGTCTTTTCATGATAACATGGGTAGCCTATGTGAATATACAATTCCAGCATTTCAATTTTTTTTCTTAATAAACGCCTATTTTATATTTTATTTATTATTTTTATTCCAGAGTTCTTGTGTCTCCTTTTTTTCTAAAGCCATTATTTATTATTATTATGTTATCTTTAATGTTGATTGTGATTATCTCGTATTGCATATGATTATATTATGCAATTATTTGTCATTTAGCAAATAAGGTCATTTATAGCAAGAAAATAAATTTCTATATTAATAGACTACATAGTTTCGGTTTAGACCATAATCAATTGATAAACATAAAATCTGTTCTGGCAGAGTCTTCCTAAGTGTGACGCCCGTTGGAACGGACCAATAGGAGACTAGAAAAAAGCCTATCTGGCTCATGTTGGGTAAAAAAAATTTATATGAGTGTAAAAAAAGGTATATACGCACTAAAGACAGTCTACCTATTTTTTGAACAGACCTCGTATACAGTGCAACAACAGTTAATGTGTTAACAAACTTTCACCCCCCCCCTTTCCCCCTCTTGGGGGTTGAATTTCAAAAAACCCTTTCTTAGTGCTCACTTACATTTTGTAAGGAACCTCTGTAGAAAATTTCAAGTTTCTAGGACTGTGCGTCGATCACTCACTCACTCACTTAGTTAATTCATTTCTTTTCTATATATATATAAAACCAAAAGTGTGCATGTTTGTGTGTGTGTAGCTTCCAGGGATCCTATTGGCTAATCGAAAATGAATTGTTTCGATTGTTACGACAGTATGAGCAGGATTATTGTTAAACTCAGGATGAGCAGAAAAATTTTAATTGTTGCAATATTATTATTTGGATTTGCAGGAGAATTTTAATTAAACTTTGGATAGCATAGAGATTTTTTCTTCTTTAAAATTTAATATCCTTTCATTGATAACATGGTTTTTACATTTGAAAAGTAAATTCATGTATCTGAATATAAAATTATATGATGACATCCCTGATTTTTGAAATGTCAATTTTCAAATTTAAAAAAAGTATTTTCACTCAGTTATTGCAACCTAATTTTTTTAAACCATTACTTAAAATTTTTATCATCCAACACAGTTTTCAACAGTGGCTTAAATAATAAGGGCAAATAGCGATTAGATAAATTAGAGATAAATACCTTACCATTTACCTCTTTTTGGATAGGTTTGCCCAATATTTTGTGAAGTGACCAAACCTAATAACTTTAATGTTACCATAATAACGCTTTAGTTCTGAACTTTGTCAATAGATAGTACTGCCTTAACTTTAAAACCACAATATAAGAAATACACTTTGTTTAAAACGCGCTTTAGGTTGTATCTGCCGAACTTCACCTTAGCGTTAATGTTTGACGCGCCGGACACGTCTGATCTAGACCCTAATGGGTTACCTGTTGTATAATTATTGATGTTTATCTTATATGTTTTACGGGTTTAGATTTGTTTAACTTGCGATGCTATTCTTGTTTGGCTTCGTATTGATATTAATACGTTTTGGCTATTCTCACTGCCTTCGATTTGCTTTGCAATTCGGATTTTATTTTTGCTTTGTGAATAGTTATTGACGTTTGTTTTATTCAAATTTTGTAAGATTGGAGATAAATAGCATCAGTAGCGCCCGGGGGTACTTCCTGGGTCACTTCCCTTCATTCATGCACGGGGATGATTGTGTTTGTTGTGTGACACGCCCCCACTTCATTAGCATGCACGATCCTATACCCGTCTTGAATATAGTCTTGGTGAGGCGCGCGTCAACTGAGTTCGGAACTGATTTAGAGAAGTGGAAATAATGACTCGGGCTACGCAGATTTTTAGATCAATTAAGAGCACAATAATTATTTATTCCCAACTAATATCAGCTCGACATCTACCCTTATAAGGATGAACAAACATCGCATATTAGATACTACAATTCGCACCACCATAAATAATGATCTAACTAGCTGCATAACCAACAGCAATCGCGATCCACTAAAGGGGCCCCTTAGCCATTGCGCGATTACTGCTTAATCGCCATCTGGCGTGCAGGACACATGCTGTCTCTTACAACAAGTTACAAAAAAAAATTGAGAAAGCAACAGTCAATATATATTATACCAGTTCACGTCCAGTTGACACATCGGTCTAACAGAAATAAATCATTAATGATGTGTGTTTGAGCATCTACACTCCGGGTCTGTCACGGGACATCATTTCCGTAGTGCCACTAGCGTAACGCCGGAAAGCGTCACGTGATTCTTTTAGTACTCGTCTCCTCGAAGGGCGACCCGGGGAGAATCACAGAAACCCCGCCAACGATTCCCGTGCAGTTAGCGGCCGTTATGTAGAATGCAAGATGGGCGCTTATATCAGGAATTACCCAAGTCTCATATTAAAGAAAGAGAAAGCAAGGGATCCAAAGCGGCGACCCACACACCACAAGTTATTTCACTACTCAGCCCGATAGTCTACTGCTTGACAACGAATCTAGTACTAAAATTACAGCTATAACCCAGGTAACGTTAAAATAGCTACCTCACTAGTTATATTCACATGACTTATCATTTTCCTACATATGTTCTCTTTTATTTTGTACTATCCAAAACAGATACAACACATCGCTGTTGTCCACGCCGCAACACTACATATGCAGTTTGTCAGCCTCGCCGCATAATTAATGGAACATGTATCCGTGGCCTCTATGTTCTCTTCATCAGAGTAAAGAAAGTAAGATAAAAATTTCACTCACCACGGCGTCATCACTTATGGAATTGCATCAACTCGGAAACTTGGTTTAAATCCATACTTGTACTTTTATTGACGTCCATTGACCTGCTCACGGCCCGTCACCGATCGAACACCTTCATGCGATCATGCCCTTCCGCATCTGTAATTCTTAAAATATTTGTCTAAAAATAGGATTGGCCACAAGCAAACAAAAAAAAAAAACTCAGTACTTTTCTGTGTTGCTAAACATTATTTATAGACTTATCTTGTATCTCTTATTCCTCAGCGCCGTCATAATAACATACAATTGTTGTTCAACATATTTTTTACGTCCGTCCCCAACAAATTTTTATTATCAAAAAAAAAATATAACTTGAAATTCTTCTATCTTTAACAAGCAACACGTAGTTAACAATGAAGGGATGACTAGAACTCATCTTCCTAGAATTTCTAGCTCCCAACAATGCTATAACACAACAAAAGGGCCTCCTGTTGCGTTTCACTGTTGACGCAGCCAAGTCGAAATTAATATATAAAAAGCAAACATTTTCCACATACAACGACAATAATAATATTCCAATAAAAAAAATATATATTTACTACCAAAAAATATCTAACATAATCACGATATCGAGCTGATATTTAATTAATTATACTAATCACACGAATTATTGCAGACTAAATATTACCGATTAAAAAAAAATGTTTCAATAATTTATTCCCCATAATTAAATTGCACACACAACACGTGACTTGTCACAGTTGTATACCCGAATGTCCCGTAGATCATGTTTTTGACAACTGTATCGTGTAGTTCTTTGTCAGTGATGACATCAGGAATTTTTGCAGTAATAATATCGTCAATTTCGTTGGGAGGCAATTTTTCTTTTAGCCACAGTAAAAGATGTACGTAAAAGCAACTGACTCTCGCCAATATTTGACATTTCGTGAGCAGATCTACCAACTTCCGAACTTTATTTTCAAAAACTCGAGCATAGGATAGCAGGATAGAATGAGCATAAAATTATAATGCAATGACAAAACATTCGTTTTATGCTATTGAACATAAAATGAGCATAGCAGACGATAAGGATAGCGAAGTGTCTATCGAGGAGGCAAAAGAGAAAGACGTGTCTCCCTTGAGCCCTCTAACAAATGTACATGTACACGTACACTAAAGTTATAAAAACACGCTGGAGAGTGGGGCGATCAAGGGTTCGGGACCAGTAAATGAACACTACGGGAGGCTAAGTGGTATAACAAAATCAAGTTCTCTTTTATTCTCATTCGACACAACGTACATCATGTTATGTTTAACCAAAAATCACTTACAATAACTAAGTTGGGCCCCATCAAAACATATAAACTTAAATCTGCAAATACAATAAGAGTATATTCGCGACATTTAATCTGAGACAGTATGCCTATAAACAGTATTCCACCCCAGGGGGGGGGGGGAGTTCCACTCAGCGATACAAGTTATTTCTTATTTGCTGCCTCACCACGGCAAGTATCAAAAAAAAAGATTTTTGCACGTAATCATGCAGTGCAACTCTTTTAATTGAGAATAGGGAAGAAGCACCAAAGCCCCATTTAGTGGGAGCGAGCTTTTAAACTTGCTTGCCACTCGTGAGCTGCGCAAGCACTACAGTGTTTATTCTCGCAACACGTGATTTTATCCTGCACGGTGCGCACTCTAGTGCTCGCGAATGAAGCTCCCCCTTAACACTTCAATTCAATGGCTATGCGCTCAGTATAATTAAGTATTTTTTCATATCCAGACAAGTTAATCACTAAGACGCTACACTTTATGCTCCATGGCGACAACACCTTAATACAATGACTACAAAGCCATTTACAGTGCTTATCAGGCCAGTTTATTTATAACTTTTTATTCTAAAACGTAGCGGCACCCGACATCGTTAAGCTTCCATCTCGCATTTTTCCATGTTCGCACCGCTGTCTCTCGCAAATAAAACTATTAAAAACTTATTTAAACCAGAATTATTCTAACAAACAAATTAAATGCACTAACTGCACAGGAATTATATTCTAAATTGCAAAAACGAGCGATCTTCACCCCAGCTCGAACCTCTGCTCACTGTGTTCGAAAAAGTACGATTCTTCATACTCCATATTCACGTCCACAGCGCTCGGAGGCCGATTCTAGAATGCCTAAAGTCAACAACAACAAACACTAAACACGAGCAGCAACCAAAAACATTCACACATGCTAAAAATCACAGCCACCAACAAAGCATACACACAAAACTTTCAGAGTCCAAACAACAATTGAACGATCAAAAATCAAAATACAGTTATATGATAGGCGCAAATAAAAGACTAATAAAGAAGTTCTCAATAAATCTTTACCAACAAGTTATAAAATACTCAAGAATTTCCGTTTACTAGCTTAGTCACTCTGTACTACATCTAACATAAACTAGCACAAGGCAATCACTCTTAACTCTCTTCCCTGCCTAACTGTAACATACTTAAGCCCCCTCAAAAATCAAGTAAATACTCTCGATTCGTTAAATATACCCCCTCTGCCGGACACACGTGACTTCCAGCTACACTGGAACGTCACACGATCGGGGAGGCAAAGGAGAAACCCGTGTCTCCCTTGAGCCCTCTAACAAATGTCCAGACGACTGACAAAAGTTTGTGTATTTGCTTGTGTGTTTGGAAAGGAAAGAGAAAGAACGAGTATTGGTCAGGAAACTCTACAGCTAAGAGACAAACGGGCATCGGGAACATCTGAAGAACTGAAGCTTCGTCTAGAGCAGGAGGGTATAAGAACTTCTACGTCAGGGGCAAGGGAAGCTTCGAAGGAAAGATGAGATCTAAAGTATCCAGTGATATTTCCCGTTAGTGAAAATGGATATTTTAATCTGAGGCAGGTCAATCCAACAAGAGAATAAGTAAAGTCCTGGGCGACGCCGGGTTTTCAGCTAGTATATATATAGATGAAGGCACTTGTAGTAAACGCCTTGAACAGACGAAAACCACATGTTGACACTAATATTTTTTTGGAAAATACATGCGTCAGTATTCACATTTTTAAAAAAAAGCATTAAAAATATTTATTCAACAAATGAAAACGCACAGAGGTCGGAAAACAAATGAAATGGAGAGAAAATTACGCACTCGTGAGAGTATTGATGTTTGGGTGTAGGAATTTCCTTACGATGTGACAGGTGTTTAGAGTTGTGGCTTTCTGTAAGTGAGGGGTTAAATTTTTGTTGACAGGGTTTTGTGTAGCGAATGTGGAATAACCCAATGGCAGAAAGAATGATAGGAACAATGCGTACTCTGTTAACTCACCAAAGGCGTTTTATTGCGTGTGCAAGATGCGTTGGCGTTTTATTTCCACACCCTTGGGGATGGAGATATCATGTATGTAAATCACTTTGTTTTGCACATCTACAAGTATAATATCTGGTCTGTCATGAGGGATAGTTTGTCAGTGATTACAGCTCTGTCAAAATATAGTTTATGTGTGGTGTTCTCAAAGACAGCGTCTGGGATGTATTTATAGTTTAGAGTATGAATGTCCCTTAGCTTGTGTATCTTAGATAGATGTTGATGTATGATGTTGGCTACACTGGTTCTGTCTGTGTAAATAGTCTGTCTGAGTATTTTGCAACTAGATATGACATATTGGATAGTTTCGCTTGCAATATGACATTTCCTAGAAGACCCATCAGTCGAATCTTTGATAATATGTTATCTGTAGCTTTTAGTGTTAATAATCTGGTCTTTTATGGCAATCATGGTTCTTTCAGTTTCCCCAAAGACACTCCGTTCAATCAACCAAAAGTTCGAAGCTTTTTTGTCGACTTGCAGATGGTTGAGGTCAGAAGGATGTCTACCGTGGAGTTGCTTTCCGAGCCATCATTGAAGTTTAGTGCATGTTGTAGGAATGTTATGGATGTTTTGCATGCTGTTCAGATTCAAAGGTGTGTATTTTGTATCAGCCATGCAGACTGCTTTGTGTAATGTTGATGTGTGTTGTTTAGAGTAAATAAATTCTCTGAGTGACTGAATCTGTTTCTGGTGCAGATCTATTATAGCAATAAGACCTCTGTCCCCTCTGAACGAGACAGAATGAGTCTTTCAATAGCTGCGTGTAGATGGTGCTTTCTGTTATTTGTAAGCAGTTTATGTTGATTCTTTTCAAGTCCCTTAAGATCTGGGTGCCATGTCTGATTCCAAAGGATTAGGAGGGTATTTGTGTGGCATAAGTATCGATGGCTTTGATTAAATTTCCGGAATTTACATTCATTTGCCTCTAACCTATGAAGATATTGTTTAGTAAGTGTATTCTTTATGTGTTTGTGCTCCAGAAACTTGGCTTGCTTAAATCCTAGATATTAATAAAATTCGTCATTTTCCATACGTAGCAATGTGATCTAGTTCTTCTAATATGAAGACCCCTTCCGTGAGTACTCCATTTTCAATATGAACGGTTTTGCATTTGTCCAATCCAAATTTCATATGTATGTCTTTTGAGAAAGTTTGTGTAATATCAAGTAATTGGTGCAATTGTGTTTGTGTGGAGGCGTAGATTTTCATGTCATCCATGTAGAGTAAGCGTGAAAGCGTGTAGTGCAGCTTTTATTGTGTTTAATCGTGTAGCCATATATTGTGCTGCAGAAACTACATTTAGTGCAATACAAAACCAGAGTGGGATCAATAAGTCATCCTAGAAGATACCCCGGTTTATCGGTTTTTTGTCAGCCATGATGGTTTCACTATGAAAAATGAGGTGTAATGTAGTTCTCCAATGCAGCATTGTACTTTCTAAAAATGTGGTAAGTGTAGGGTTTATTTTAATAAATCATAGTTTATATATAAGCCATGAGTGTGGGACACTATCAAAGGCCTTTTTGTAATCAATGTAGGCTGCATGCAGGTATCTATGTTTATTGTGAATTTGCGATAGGACCACACAGTCTACGAGGAGTTGCTCCTTGCAACCTACACTATATGATCACAAATATCCGGACATATGCACGTTTGCGCTCTAGCCACGATTTCATGGAAATCAATAGGGCGTTGCACATCCCTTTGCCCGAATCACAGCTTCCACCCTTCGGGGAAGACTTACCACCAAATGTTGGTAGGTACTTTCCGGAATGTTCCTCCATTCCTCCCGAAGAGCGAGAATCAGTTCAGGTACAGAAGTTGGCCTATGTGATCTAGCCCGCAAGCGTCTTTCCAATTCATCCCACAGACTCTCTATTTGATTGAGGTCGGGACTTTGTGCCGGCCAACCCATTTCTTCGACTCCTGAGTCCGCAAACCACTGCTCTACACGCCTCGGTTTGTGGCACGGAGCATTGTCGTGTTGGTAGAGAAATGGCCCGTTTCCGAAAAATAGCCACAACGTTGGAAGTGCACAGTTGTCCAAAACATTCAGATAACGGCCGGAGTTCATGATTCCTTGCACAGGAACGAGGTGGCCCAGTCCGTACCATGAAAATGAGCTCCACACCATGACTCCTCCTCCTCCGAACTTGACTGTGGGCTCTGTGCACTCAGGTAAGAAGCGTTCTCCAGGTATGCGCCAAACCCAAACTCGTCCATCGGATTGCCAGAGTGTATAGCGAGATTCGTCTGTCCACATTACACGTTTCCATCGGTCCATTGTCCAGTTTCTGTGGGCTTTGCACCACTCCAGACGTCGCTTGGCGTTGACCCTGCTGATGTGGGGCTTTTAGGCAGCAGCACGGCCATGGAATCCCATCGTGTGCAGATCCCGACGAATTGTCATGGTACTGGCATCATTTGCAGAGGCGTTTCGAAACTGTGGCAATTTTTTCCGCCGAGGACTTCCGGTTGCTGCGGGTGACATGACGAAGCACTCGACGGTCTCTGTCCGTTAGTTTCTTGGGTCTACTGGTTCGTTGTTGAACTGTTGTTGATCCCTGGGTCTTCCATTTCATAATGACATCGCCTACTGTTGACTTGGGTATCTGATGAAGGCTGGAAATGTCACGCACGGAGTTGCCGCATAGGTGACATCCAACGATGGTTCCACGTTTGGAACTCACTGAGCTCTGCCGATCGACCCATTCTTGCCAATGTCCAAGCAGAGTTGTGTCTGAAGGTGTGGGAAGCTATTTAAATGATGTGCAAGTCATTATCATGTGACATTAGGCCAATCGATGATCTGTGAGGGGTGTCCGGATATTTTTGATCATATAGTGGATGTGATTTCTACAGCATCCCTTTTGTTGCTCAGTGAGAATGTTGTTTTTGTCTATGTGTGTATAAATTTTGTTTGCGATACAGGCATTTATTACTTTGTAAAGTGTAGCAGGAATGTGATAGGTCAATATTGTGTGGGATCCGTCGTGTTATATGACTTCGGTACCATATATGTTATTTTTTGTGTGAAGAAATGTGGCAATGTCTGTGGTGTTTGCAAAGTGTTGGAGATGTGTTTTGCAAGCGTCAGATGTAAACAGGTGAAGCGCTTATACCAGAATTTCTGAGTCCTCTCCACACCTGGACCCTGCCAATTGTGAGTACGTTTAATGACTTGTGAGAGTTCACCTGCTGTTATGTCAGTATAAGGCATGTTTTGTAGTGTGGATGCTAATTGCTCCTCTTTCCTGATCCAGCTAGCTTCCCTATTATGTTCAACTGAAACAGACCAAAGAGGCGACCAATGATGTCGGAGTGCTACCTTATTCTGCATTGTCGGGAATCGTAAACCTTTGGAAACGCGTCACTACGCAATTTTATGCGTACGTTGGAACTCACTGCGTATTTTGAGTCGATTACTCAGCATGGAGGTCGCAAATGCCGAAAGACTTGTCTCGTCAATGGCCGGGAATGAACGGTTAAATCCAATCTTCCATGACAAACCCGGTCGCACCCATTATGAAACGGCAGCCTATTCGGTAGCCGTGATGATCGAGGTACACCATTTTATTGACCATAAACCAAAAACAGTCTACATTGAAACCGATGCACTCCTCACCATTCCCACCCCTGGAAACAACGATGAAGATGCCGACTGCGAAACATAGGATGAGGAGATGCATGAGAAAGCCGCCAAAGACGAAGTTGACCTCAGCGAGCTTGAAAAGACACCATGAAGAACGAAAGAAGAAAACGAATATAAACATTAAATAATGAATAAAATTGAATAAAGAATAAAATTTAATAAAGAATGAAAAAAATGAAAACAACCAAAGAAAAAATTAAAAAGGGAAAAAACTGCGGGGGAGGTGGATAAACCTGGTGAGGGATTGAAGCACGGGAGGTGGTGTGACGTCAGCAGTCACACCGAAATACCTTGCATGCGTCAGTCCCCCTCATCAGGGGGTCGTTAAAACATGTTGCGAAGCCACCTGGTGATAAAACCCAAAAACACCAAAATGACGGGTCAATATTAATCTAATCATAACTCCATAGGTGAATATTAATTTTAATTTATTAATAACTGACATGATATCACTGGTAAATTCCACCACGTGACCAAAAAATAGCCGCCCGTGACATCAACATGACATAGGAGGATGTGTGTGGTCACGTGGCACGAACACTGTACGCTGATTGGCTGGACTTGGTCACGCCCACCTCATTAATATTCACCTCATTAATAATAAACACCTCAAATTTTACCTCTTCTACTGAAATAGAACGGGATTTTCTGCATTCTTTGAACCAGGAGCTACAAGCTCGCATATCTAATGGCGAAGACGATATCACTATCAGATTTGTTTACGATTGTCCCAGGATTGTCAAGACTATGCCAAAAAACTACACTATTTGGATTTATCATTCTATTACCAGAATGTGAATAGTTTAAGAACTAAAATGTTTAAATAATCTCAGAATATTTCTATTCAATCTTTTTCTGCAATTTGTCTCACATTAATTAATTTATCTATTGATATTGTGAATTCTGAATTAGTTTCAATGGATTATAACATTTATCTAGCTCATAGAACTGAATCAACGAGTAAAAATCTTCGGGAGGTGGTGCTCTGCTTGCTATTAATAAAAGTCTATCCTCCCTCCCTATTGTATCAAATTCTATGGTGGAGCATTTTTGTTAATATTTTTCTTGTTCAATAATTATCTGTGTTGTGTATATTCCTCCTGATGTTCCATATTTGATTTTTGAATGCCATCTTAATGAACTGGATAGGATCACTTCCATGTACCCTAACTCAAAATTCTGTATATTTGGTGATTACAACTTACGTGAACTTATTTCTCATTGGATTCATCATGATGATTACGGTGATCGTCATAATATTTCTCGTTGTGGTAACTTATTTCTTGATGCAGTGCATTTCCTGAATTTTAATCAATATAATACTCAGAGCAATGAGAATGGTGTTATATTGGATCTTATATTATCTTCTGTTACTGTAATAGTACACATTTCTGATGATCCTTTAGTTGAGCCTGAAATTCATCATCCACCTCTACATGGTGAAATTACATTGGAGATGGATCCAATTATTTTACATTCCGATTTATCTTCTAATGACTTTCGTAATGGTGACTATAACTCTCTTAATATGGTGTTATAAGAAATTAGTTGGTATTATCTTGAACAACTTGAACTGGACTCTGCTGTTAATCAATTTTACGAGACTATCTATTATTTAATGGACTGTTTTATTCCGAACATACTTACTAGAAAAATAGATTTCCATCTTGTTTCTCTCCTGAATTTAAGTATCTTATATCCTTAAAGAAGGCTGCACATATCTACTATAAATTAACTAATCTTCATCGTGATTATACTGTTTTCTCTGATCTACAGTCTCAATGTAAAGCCCTTAATAAAATTTGTTAGGAAAATCATATTTCTAAAATTGAGTCCTCTTTTTTTACAAATGTAAAAAAATTCTGGAATTATATTGATTCTAAAAAATCGGACAATTGCCTACCCTCCTCTATGTATTTAGACGATAATGTTCAATATAATTCATTAGTGGTCTCACAATTATTTTCCAGCTATTTTTCCAATTTTTATATTAATAATGGGTATATTTTTCAAGACAGTAATAGACCTTATAATATTCAGGCTGATATTGCTAAGATTTGTGTGATTTCCCATGATGTTATGGGTAAATTAAAGTTTTTAAATACTAATAAGGGACCTGGACCAGATAAGAAACCTCCTTTATTTATTTCTCTATGTACTCCGTCATTACGCCTAACTCTATTAATTTTTTTCAACAAATCATTAAATAGTAGTCATTTACCTATGTTTTAGAAACATAGTTTTAATGCCCCATTTTTAATTCTGGTGATAAGCATGATATTAGGAATTATAGGTCTATTGCAATTCAATCACTTATTCCTAAATTATTATACTCTATAGTGTTTGATAAAATAAAACCACTCCTAAAAACATGGATTTGTTAAGATCAGGTCCTCAATAACTAATTTGTTACTATTTCAAAACTATATCATTAACAAATTTGACAATTATTGTCAGGTGGATACTATCTATACTGATTTTTCAATAGCTTTTGATGAAATTGATCTTCATATTATGTATCAAAAATTGCAGGATTCTTTCATGGATTTACAGGTTTTATACTCATCGTCCTATGAGTGATAAACTAAAAAATACTGTTGCTTCTCCTTTTACTGCCACTAGTGGGGTTCCACAAAGCTCCCATCTTGACCCCTTTTATTCCTACTTTTTTATCAATGATATTGATAATGCGATAGCAGATATTCCATTCCTCTATTTGCAGATGATTTTAAACTATTTCTTGCTCTTACGGATCACAATGACTGTGCTTCCCTCCAAAATTCACTGAACGCTATTAATGCCTGGTGTAAGAGGAATAAAATGTCCTTCAATATTGATAAGTGCAAGGTTGTTTCTTTCTGTCGTCGGCACCAACCTATTATTTTTACCTATTGAATTAGTAACTCTAATTTGAGAAGGGTGGAGCAAGTTGTGGATCTCGGGGTCATTTTTGACTTTCAAATCACATTCCACCCTCAGATTAAGAATGTAGTGAGGAGAGCTTATAAAATACTTGACTTTGTCTCGAGACACACAAAAGACTTTAGGACTTTTAACGTTTTAAGAATTCTTTATGTTACCTTAGTATGCTCTATTCTGGATTATGCATCACTTATTTGGGCCCCTTTCTACATTAGCGCAGTTGAGAATGAGCAGAAAGATTTCAACGAAATGTTTGGGCTAGATATGGTGTTTCTCAAACTCCTCATTATTGTAGTGTCATCATGTCGAAACTAAATATGGAATGTCTCCAGATTCGAAGAAATCGCCTTGCTTTACTTTTTTATTTGACCTAATTCATAATATCTATGACTGTTCTTCCTTATTGGAACTTCTCCCAATTAGAGTGCCAATTCATAGGACTACGACGACTTTTGCTTTATTCACCTATCAAACCTATTCTTCGTTTGGCTAATAGTTATTTTAATAGTTTTGATATTTTCCACGATCGAAGATAAGTATTTAGACATATCTACTGCTGTATATATTCTTGTATTAGTCATTAATATTTTTGATTTTTTATTTATTCTTTGCTTGTAATTTGTATTTTTATTCTGCTGGGTAATTTTCTTTGTTCTTTCACCGTAAATGGTACACCAGTATATTCTACATAAATAAATAAATAAATAAATAAATAAATAAACAAATAAATAAATAAATAAATAAATAAATAAATAAATCCTGGTATTTATCTAGTTCACCAGCCACCTTAATTTACAGTTCATGAGCAGAACTGTTGAAAGAACTGATACTTGAGTAACAACGAGGCCAACCATAAGCATTCATTTCATTAACCAAATGTTAGTTTCTTTTCATTCGCTGTTTAACTCCCTTTTAAAATAAAAAATTATGTGCAAAACAATTTATATTTTTTATTTCGTTTGCACTACATTTTGTTTATCACGTCTTCTTCTTCTTGACCCGGTCCTTTCTCCTGTCTTCGGAAATGACCTATTGGTGTAGTTTATACTTTAAGCTGGACGATTATATTTGGATATTAAAGATAGAGCCTGTGTGACCGAAGGCATAAATCTTGGAAGGAAGTTAATTTTGGATAGGACATTTTTGGTGCTAGAGAGGATAAAGCGTTTGTGGGTTGTTAGGTTAGGGTTTATTAACAATAGGGTGAAAGAGCAGAAAGGGGTGTTTTTAGCCTGTTAAAGAGTTTTTAATTGATGACGAGGAGTGGCGTAGAGTGGACACTGAAGATAACGTGGCCTTTTTTGTTTATCTAAGTTATTAGCAAAAGGGAGGTTAGACAGCGCCATGGCAAAACTGAGAAATGACAAAAGCAACAATGAAATTATTCAGTAAAACAGATCTGTAATAATAAAGGTCATGGTTGGGCTTAAAACGATTAATACTGTACTTGGCACTGACGCCATATTTAGATTTTAATGCGGCCCAGGAAGTGACGAAGAGATACAACGAATTGATATACTGGTGGTGAAAATTGTCAAAAGGACTTACAAAACAATACGTGCCGTTCTTTGTTTTGGATGAAAATAAATATATTCGACTTTTATTTGAAACAAGCATTATTGGCTCAATTGTTAGACTTTTAAATTTATTTTTAAATTAGTAAAATTAATTGTAATCTGGATGCTCATATTAAACATTTTCAACTGCAGCTTATTTAGATTTCATTATCAAAAATTTGCAAGATACAGTTTTTCAAGTAAATCCATATTATTGACGTAACTTATTAATTAAAATGCTCTCTAAAATAATAGAAAAGAGAAAAATTTCATTAAATTTACTGATCTGGAAATTGTCCAACATTATATAAATTCATGTACACTTTAGCTTGTTGGGTAAAAAACGAAACATTAAAAATTTCTCCTTTATTACAAGTCCAAACATAATGAATAAAGCGGCAAAAATGATGAACATTTCACACCATGGTATCCTTTCCTGGGCCGCATTTGAATTGCATTCGCTTTACAGGAGTGTGATAGTTCTGGGCAGGAGTGAGCCGTGGAGTAATTAGCTGTCTGGCTGCTTTGTCTTTGAATATTTTGAACTCGAGGAATTAATAATAAAAAACCATTATTCAAAGTTGTTCTGCGCACAACTGTACAAACAGACAAGAAAAAGGATCAGGAATCATTTTCCACAAAAATAAATCAAAAATACGTAACGAAAATGAAAATACGTTACTGAAAGACAATCGAAACGAAATTGAAATTGAAACCATGATCGAAAAATTGTTTATAAAATATAATAAAATACTTCAAAGTAAACGAAAAGATAAACTTATCACACCGTGATCGGCGTGTGAAAGAATTATTAATCATCTACTCTTCTGTTTAGCCATGTGTTTTACATCATCTTCACTCACTTTCGGCCATGACAGTTCTGGGCATGGAGCTTCCTAATTTGCTTCAACTTACAACAATAGGATTTGGAGTCTATCTTCAATATACGTCATTAGTCTATAGACGAGGACAACGAGAGACAGGCCAGCAACACCTCCTAAAGGGAATGCCTCTGCACGGAAACAGTCATACATTGTTACATTATCATAGTAGTGCAAATTCAGGGCTTATTATTGGTTGAAATACGAATAACAATGCCCTACTTAGATGATGTAACAATGTATGACGTTTCCGTGCACAGGCTTTCTCTTTAGGAGGTGTTGCCGAAGCTCGATGACCATGAATATCTATA
>JAHWFO010071777.1:0-31695 GCA_023313115.1 Rhysida immarginata | reverse complement strand
TCCCCTCCGTGGGCACTACCTTGACGTGGTGGAGGGGCTTGAGTGCCTCAGTGACGCTAAGGGCTATGCTGGATTGGGTCACCCATGCCAGACAGGCCTTAGCAGAGAGGCCAGACTAAAAGTGTCCGGTCGGTTGTGGACCCGCCCATGGGACCGGTGCTAACACCGGAGGCTTCATAGCCTCCGGTGTTATCAGTACGTCCACCCGCGCGTTGGCCGTGCGCGGCGACCCGAAATCGGGGGAAAGGGGAGTTCTGGTGGTTGCGGGAAGGCTATTCTGGAACAACACACCACTTTGGCCCCTGCTTCTCTGATAGAAGGGAATCTGAAACGAGCCCGTTTAGACCAATCGGCTGGTCGGACCTCCTTGGAGGTTCGGCTTGAGGGTTAGGCTATGCCTATATCCCCCCGTATCCCTGGTGCCAATGTGCATCCCCTTGTTGGGCTCGGTGGTGGGTGGGGAGCGAGGGGGCTGAATAAAATTTACTTTTAATATGGGTAAACACAACGCCTTAACAGGACAAGATGGAAGAAAAGAGCTCACATGCAAAAAGCCTCGGTTTCTTGTAATAGAGCTAGAGAATGGAGCATCCTTTAAGACAGTATCTCCGTTTTTCGTGGCAAAGGATCTGCAGAGAGTAGCAGGAAATGTTAAATCAGTGAAACGACAGTTTAACGGGAATTTGCTAGTTGAAGTTTATAACGAGAAGCAAGCGGAAAATTTATTAAAAATGAAAGATTTTGTTAACAAAAAGGTAACTGTGAAATCTCACGGAATCTTGAATTTCTGCAGGGGTGTATTTTCCTGTAGAGAATTGCAGGAATTCAGTGATGAAGACCTACAGGATGAACTGAAAGATCAGAATGTGGTAAAGGTGCAGCGAATTGTTTCAAAAAGACAAGGGGTTGCTCACCCTACTAATTCCTTCGTAGTAATCTTCGAAGGAAATCAGATTCCAGAATTTATTAAAATAGGATATCTAAGGGCAAAAGTAAGGCCATATGTACCCAATCCTTTGCGGTGTTTCAACTGTCAGAGATTCGGGCATACAAAGGCTTCTTGCAGAAACAAACCCATCTGCTACAACTGTGGTCAAAGTGATCATGAAATTGGTAAATCCAATTTATCACCTTGTTGCAATAATTGTGGAGGAACACACTCGACATTGTCGCGAAATTGCCCAGTTTGGATAACTGAGAAACGCATACAAGAATTGCGTGTAACGAGACAGTGCTCTTTCAAAGAAGCACGTGATTATTACCACCAAACTGAGAGAACTTCTGGAAAATCTTATGCTGATGCTTCGCGGGGCAAGATAACCCGCAGTGTGGGAACAATGACTGAATCTAAGCCTGAAGCTCAAATTTCCAAACGAACAGAAAATAAAGATAAAACGATAAAGAAAAAAATTAACAAAAATAAGGAATCTAATAAAGGCAACCCATCTAGCTCTCAGGAATACAATACCCGTTCCAGAACAAAATTAGAACAAATAAAGGATGGTGAGACATCTCATTCTCCTGAAATGGATATTTCGGATGAGGAAATGGCACTCCAATTCAGTGTTTCCCAAGAAGAGACAACGGATTTATATAAGCATAGCCAACAAATATCCAAATAATGGCTCTCTTGCAATGGAATATCCGAGGTCTTTACTCAAATTTTGAGGAGCTAAAAATCATTACTAGAAGTAGCTCTCCTTTCTGCATTGCACTACAGGAAACGATGTTAAAACCTCAGCAGACTCCCAATTTACGCGGATACTCAATTATCCGCAAAGACAATACTAAAGGTGACAGGGCATGTGGAGGGGTGGCAATTTTTGTTAAATGCACCATCCCCCACACAATAATTAACCTCAAGACAAACTTTCAAATTGTTGCAGTGAGAATACATCTACCAGCATCTTTCCTCCTAACAGTCTGCTCAATTTACTTACCACCAGACGAAATTATAAATGAAACTGAATTGGAAGCCGTCATAAATCAACTCCCACATCCTTACCTTATACTGGGTGACCTCAATAGCCACAACCCTCTCTGGGGATCAAAAATAATATCAGAAAGAGGTCGCACAATAGAAAATATCATAAATAACCTGAGCCTATATATCCATAACAACTCTGCCCCAACCTATATGCATTCCTCAAACGGTACCTTTTCGTGTATTGACTTAACACTCTCTACACCATCCCTCAGCCTACATTTCGATTGGGCCGCAGGAGAAGAACTTTATGGGAGTGACCACTTCCCCATTTTTTTAACCAAAACCAGCAGTGTCCCTTTACAACTTGCTGGCCAACGTTTTAAATATGAGAAGGCAGACTGGGGAAAATTCCAGCAATTTTATAAATTCACAGTTAACGATGACCTTTCTATAAATTCTCTAGTCAAGGAGTTTGCTGAGAACATCCGAAATGCAGCGAGAAATTCCATTCCACTAACAACAGGTTTGCCAAACAAAATACCGGTCCCCTGGTGGAATAACGATTGCGAAAAGGCAGTACGGGAAAGAAAGAGAGCCCTCCGAATATTTAGCAAAACACCTACATCAGAAAATTTAATAAATTATAAAAAGATGAAAGCAAAGTGTCGGTTGGTTATAAAAACTAATAAAAAAGCCTCCTGGAATTCCTTTCTGGCTTCTATTAATAAAAACACCCCAATAAAATCGGTCTGGGACAAAATACGAAAAATCTCGAGAAAAAGAGTTACCCTTCCATGTCCTGTTGTCACTTACAATGGTCAGGATCATTTTGATCCCAAGGATGTAAGTAATATTTTAGCAGCATCCTTCGCAAACATATCAAATTCCTACCACTATTCCCCAAAATTCCGACATATAAAATATACGGAGGAGAGAAAAACTCTAAATTTCCTTTCAGATAATCAGGAAGATTACAACGCTCCCTTCTCCTTATGGGAATTAAAGTCCGCTCTCCACAGAATGAAAAATTCAGCACCTGGCGCAGATGGAATTAGCAATACGCTATTAATCCACCTCCCAGAACGTGCCCTAGTCGATCTTTTAAAAATATACAATAGGATATGGGAGAATGACGAGTTTCCAAATGACTGGAGAGAAGCCATTGTTATCCCCCTTTTAAAATTAAATAAGAATCCCAGAGAACCAGGAAATTATCGACCAATTGCCCTGACAAGTTCTCTTTGCAAACTAATGGAACGAATGGTATCTTTGCGTCTGTCCTGGTGCCTTGAGAGCAATAACATGCTTTCCAGATATCAGTGTGGCTTTCGTACGAACAGATCGACTTACGATCATTTAGCGAGACTTGAAAGTGAAATACGAAACGCCCAAATCCAAAACCAACATCTCGTCGCAATATTCTTCGACTTGGAAAAAGCGTACGATACAACATGGAAATTCGGAATTCTTAAACAACTTTATTCCTTAGGCCTAAGAGGCAGGATGCCCATGTTTATTAGAAATTTTCTCCAGGAGAGGAGTTTCCGCGTCCGTGTGGGTACCGACTTATCAAATGTTTTTTCGCAGGAAAACGGGGTTCCACAGGGCAGTGTCTTAAGCCCATTACTGTTCATTCTCGCAATGAATGATGCATGTCGGGATATTCCTAGTACCATTTCATACTCTATCTTTGTTGACGACTTGTCTGTTTACTGCAGGGGCCGTTCAATGGCATCCATCGAGCGGCAACTACAGCTGGCGGTGAACAGAATGCAGGGATGGAGTGAGAATAATGGATTCAGTTTCTCACCGACGAAGACTGTTGCAATGCATTTTTGCCGCTTACGAGGTTTGCATTTGGATCCTAGATTGCATCTAGGTGGAATCCCTATACCGGTGGTGGAAAGCCACAAGTTTCTTGGTGTAACACTGGATAAGAAGTTGACCTGGGTATCTCACATAATGAATTTAAAAACAAAGTGCTTGCAAGCCTTGAATATCTTAAGGATGTTGGCTGGAACGACTTGGGGAGCTGATAGAAGCATGTTACTTATGCTCTACCGCTCACTGATTCGTTCCAAGTTGGACTACGGATGTTTCATTTACTCATCGGCAAAAAAATCAACACTCCGAAAGCTCGATGTCGCCCATCATTTGGGCATTCGAATAGCCACAGGAGCATTTAGAACAAGTCCTGTTGAAAGTTTATATGTCGAGGCAAACGAACCTCCACTGTCAATCCGGAGAGCAAAGCTCTTGACCCAATATAGCTCTCGCGTGTATTGTCAGTCAGATCATCCCACATTTAAACCGTTGTTTGAGCCCCAGTGTACTGCCCTTTATTCAAACAAACCCAAATCTCCCAGGAGTATTGGGATTAGATTGGGGGAATTGCAAGGAAATTTGACATACAGTTATCCAAAAATGTTTAACTTACGCCTTTCTCCCTTGCCACCATGGATTATCCCTCAACCAGCAATAAAACTAAACTTATTAAAGGGGAAAAAATCAGAATATGTTCTAGAAGAAGTGAGTGTTGCCTTTCGCGAGCTCAAGACAAGGTATCATAGTTATACGAAAATCTACACAGATGGTTCCAAATCCGACGGTGGTGTTGGATGCGCATATATTTTAGAAAATAAAATTTATTCGTATCGCTTGCCCGACTTGTATTCCGTATTCTCCTCTGAATTGGTCGCAATTGATATGGCTTTAGAAAATGCCATGACAATCTCAAATAAAAACATCATTGTTTTTAGCGACTCGCAGAGTGCCTTGGAAGCAATCGAACAGTTGTCTCCTACCAACCCGTTCATTCAGAACATACAAAGAAAACTTTTTTTTCTCTCTCAGAGAGAAATGGAGGTAATCTTTTGCTGGGTGCCCAGTCACATGGGCATTCGAGGAAACGAAGTTGTCGATCGGGCTGCCAGAGAAGCAATATCAAAGGAAAAAATCATGGATCTCCCGCTCCTCCCAGAGCATATGAAGCCAGTGATCAATAGGAAACTTCTGGGTGCATGGCAGGAGAGATGGAATACAGTTGGTGTTAACAAACTTTACGAAGTGAAACCCACCATCGGACATTGGGTGTCTAGTTGTAGTTCTTTCCGAAGAGAAGAGGTCGTGATGGCCAGAGTGAGAATCGGACATTCACGACTTACTCACGTACACTTATTGAATAAAGGAAATACACCAAACTGCTCTTGTGGAGAAAGACTAACAATTAGACACATAATCTTCAGTTGTCCTAACTATACATCAGTACGAGGTTCATTGGGGCTCAAAGGAGATTATCGTCATATGCTTGGAGACGATCAAATGCAAATTAGAAAAATATTAAAATTTTTGAAAGTCATAAAGTTGTATACACATATCTAAATATCCGTATGTAATTAATTATATATAGTTGAATTTTTATTGTAAAGTTTTTATTGTATTTTATTATATTTATACCTTATTAAAGTTGGTCTACACGTCTTATTGACTTTGTAGACATCTTTTATATCTTTAAATGAAATTTAATTTTTGTCCCTTTCACATTTGTATATAGTTGTATTTTAAAGTTGTTTCTTTATATATTATATTTTTACACTGCTATTAGTTGTATATGTCTTGTTGATTTTTGTTTTGTCTACTACTATAAATGTTTTGTACATTTATGTACATATTTACTTTTAATAAGAATATTAAATAGGAATATTATGATATCACAGAGTATCTTAAATAAGTTTTGAAAAACATTTTGTTAGGGTGCAAATGACCGCTGCAGTTGAAGCACCCATAAACTAAACTTCCATTCCATTCCAATCACTGCTTTGTTAATTTTTCTGCTCGAAAAACGGCATTAAGTGATGCTGGTCCTATACTTATAGGACAGCTTAATTTCTATTTTTATAAATTCTTATTCTTGTTGTTGTTTGTTTTCAATTATTTTCTTTGAAGACAATAAATAATAGTTGTGAGAATCTGATACAGTGACAATGTTTTAATTATTTTGTTTCTTGCAGACATGGGAAAATATGGGTGGTCCTATACTTATGTAACGCACCTTATTAACATTAACAATTGTCGAACATAATCGTATACGGTACAATTACAATGCTCCGCAAGTATAATTAACACAGCTCGTCATTAAGTATTCTGTCTGTGATGCCCCACTATAACAAGGCATTACTGCTGTTGAATTTACGGAAATACAGGGTGGCCCAGATTAATATTTAAAATTTTTGAAAGCGCCGTGTGCGCGTCATGCGCGACTGACGCAATTCAAATTGCGCGCATTATGTGAGCAAGGGAATGCGAAAAAGGCGCGAATCATGAGGATCGTCCATATCAAGATGGCGGCGCAGCGATTGAGTCTGGAAGAGAAGGTAGATTGTGTGAGGTTGTACTCAGCGACCAACAATTACTCAGAAGTGAAACGTCGTATGGCAGCTAAGTTTGGGACACCCGGTCCTTCGTTGATAACGATCAAGAATGTAAACAAGAAGTTGGATGAAACTGGCAGCGTTGAAGAGCGTAAACACCGTAGACCCAAGACCGTTATTACTGACGCCAACAAAGTGCGCCTGCAAAATGAGTTGGCCTGTTCTCAAGAAAAGGACAAGTCGTAAAGGTGGCTATCTGCTCGGTTAGACATTTCTCGTACGAGTATTCAAAGAATCCTGAAGGATCTGAAACTGAGGCCATATTATCCTCACTTAACAAATCACTTGCTCGAAGATGATCCCGACAGGCGATTGGAGTTTGCCGATACTTGGCTTGCAATACTGGAGGACTATCCTGAGTTAGCACGCCATGTGGAATGGAGCGATAAGGCAAAATTTCACGTCTCAAGATATGTGAACCGCCACAACTGCGTGTATTGGCGTGCAACCAATCCACACATTGAATTGGAGGTAGACAACAGGAACCCTGGTGTCATGGTGTGGGCCGGCAAAAGTTACGATGGACTGCTCGGCCCGTTTTTCTTTGAGGACACAGTCACAGGAGACAGCTACCGTGACCTTCTGGTGAACACTGTGTATCCCCTATTGACGCAACGCGATGATTTTGACACCATGTTGTGGCAACAGGATGGGGCACCATCGCATTATGCTCTTACTGTGTGGAGTTGGTTGGACCAAACATTTCCAGGTCGGTGGATCGGCAGACGCGGTCCAGTTGAGCGGCCCCCTAGATCTCCCAATTTGACCCCACTCGATGGACATAGGGGATATGTCAAGGACAAGGTCTACTGCCATAGGATCCGTAACATTCCAGAGCTTCGGGAAGCAATAACGGAGGAATTTCGCAAAATTCCCCTAGACATGTGCAAGAAGGTCTGTGACAACGTGAAGTTGCGACTGGAAGCTTGCATCGCCATGGAGGGCCGCATGGTAGACCACACCATGGAAAACAGAGTGTGACTCTCTTCTTCGATCCTTTGACAATGTATTCCACCATAGTTACATGCAGGTATTAAAATACTTAAGGCATACGGCCTTGTTAAAAATTGTATATATTAATCTGGGCAACCCTGTATATTCACTATAAGGGGGGAATTGTTCATTCCAAGGTTACATATTTGTTACCACAATATCTTCGTAGTCAATTAACCCAGTTAATAATTGATTATCAAATTGAAATTGGACCGCAGGTGCGTCATCTCAAAAAAATAGAAAAGGTTTCTCACCAATGGTGACTGGTGCTACCCCCCGTTACATCGCAAAGAACAAAAACTATCATGGACAGACAATTAATCAATATTCCTTTACTTCTGTAAAAATATTCCATAGGGCGTAGAGAAGTTTTACTCCCAACGAGTAAAGATACATCGCTGTATAAGTGTCAAATCCTCGAAAAGAAAATGGAGTCGAAAATCATCACTTCGAGGGTTTGACACGGAAAAGACGGAGAAAGATGGAGGCTGCCACCCACAGGCAGAATAGACCTGCCGAGAGAAAAGAAAAGCAGAGGAAGAAAGGCAATTGGGGGATTCACTGCGCAGAATCCTGCAAGGGCAAATAAAAAGAGGACCTCGAGCGAGTGGCAGAGAGCAAGTGATCGCCACTGGAAGCGAATCGGGACAAAGAAGGACTCGGAACGAGACGCAAGGAGAAACCATGGATCGATTATAAAGAATGGAAGCAGGGGACAGAAACCCAGAAGAAGTAAGAAATTGGACTTTGAAAAAATTTCTTATGCTTCTTCTCCTATTAATCTTAAAGACTCCGCCAACGACGGCTGAGATCGAATAGAAGAGACGAACGACCAGAGGACCTGGCAATGAAGACCGCCAAGGAAGCGGAGTCGACGCCCGTACAGGACTTGCCTTGAGCTGCCCCAATCTTCCTGAAGAGGTGCTTCACGAGGATCCCTCCCTACCCTTTGGGGCTCTACATATGTTCATAGTAGAATGCTTCAGAACTGTAAGCCCCAATCAAATTTGAATGACAATATTCAAATGCTCTCTAATGATTGCGATGCCTTTTCCTCAAATACGTATGACATTATTTCGTCGCCATTACACGATTTGAATGTGCTAAACGGAGATACCACAGGAATACCAGGAGGGCCAGTAGACTCAACAAAACCCACAACGAGTGCATCATCGGAGGTCTCCCATACGGAGGATATGGAGGACTTACCTGATGCAACTCACTTCATCGGAATAGCAGATACTGGAAACACCCCTACCCCACAAGCAGATGTTAAGGTTTTTCTCCCGTGGATGCTAGAGGCCATAGAAGTGACCCTCCCAGTTACAAATGCAGCTGGAATTTGCATTGGGTGACCACGCGAATGTCTGCGCTTGGACTCGGGAGCTTCTTCTCTGGTATTATTCATATCATATAGATTGTAGCACTAAATCTCTTAAAGCCCATATTTTTACTTACCTGTGTTGATGATTTACTAATGAATAGTTCTATTTATAACAGTACTTACATCCTGGTCGACTTACCCTGAGAGGTTGCCACGTTCTGATGTTGCAGAACCGAAAGAAGTTGTCATTAATTCCAGTCGGTCCAACTTCATCAATTCAGGATTCATCTCACCTTGTCTTGCTCATCCACCGTCAGCCAGCTCCGCAGCCAGTCTAGGAATTAACCTCACCGGATCACCCGAGAATCCATCTAACATGGAGGATGCAGCTGACATTTAATTTTTCCATTTCTAACATAATATTGTAATCTTCCCAAGAGTCGAAGATTTGTCATCATTTAACCAAATTTTCATTAAATTCTATTCTTACAATTCCATCTCCCATTTGCTCTGTGGTTTAATCCAAAAATCCCTGACAATAGGCAAAACAATATGGCCTCCTCTACCAAGATTCCCAGTGCAACATGAAGACAGCCGTCTTTTCAGCTCGCTTGCTCGCAACTTTCTACCAGCTGTGTTGTTATTTTCATCGCTCTTTTTAAACACAACAATAGAAAAACATTTAATCTTTCCATCTTTCCATTCATATATATAAAATCAGCGATGGTGGACTCTGACACAAAAAAGAAAAAATCTAACAATGGGTTATTTCCCGATAATACAATCGGGTAGGTTCACTTCTAGCAAAACAATTCCCGAATTTTAGCTTTTCTTCCCTGAAATATTGCTCAACAACCATCACTTCATTACAGCGACCGAGACGATTGTTATCAAGCAATAATTTGCATAGAAGAGCATTAAACAGCTAATTATAAGAAACAAAAGCAATTAAGACCTAAGCAACTAATTAAGGGCAAATCGAAAGAAATAACACAAAAAATACAGAATATTCTTTTATAACTTGAAATTATATACCCCAAAACAAATGTACAGTCATCAACAGGAAATAATCCACACTGGAATTTTACTGTTTCTTTGAAATTTTACCATTTCAATATTAATTTATATTTAGTAATTTCATATTACATTTAGAGTTAACATTATAAAGATTATTAAATTTAAAATAATTATAATTAAAAAAGCTATTAAAACAACACGTTAGCATGAAATGTAATATTAAGTATTAAGCTCGTGTGGATTATTTCCTGTTGAAGACTGTACTTGATATCATTAAAATTTGCACATATCGCATCATGACAAATGAAGCGTGTTTAATTTTTGCGCAGCTAGGTTTTGCCGGTGTGCAAGATTTTGGATTTCCCACTTTCCAAATGCAGAGTCTGCAGAATTCAGTCTTTTATTGAAAAATCGTCATTGAATCATGAGAATAAGTTTATTTGAAATAATTTTTTGTTATATTAAACACTTTTCAAAAAAAGAAATAAAGAAAATAAAAATGAAGTATAAAAAATAAATGAAAATAAATCTAATAATATTTCATTTTCAGATGAAATATCAGATGTCATCACCTAACGATCACTTTGGAACTTTTATGATGTCATCTCTTATCATATCTAAATTTATGTGACATCATAAAAATTCCAAGAATGAGACCTATTATATTTTAGGTAAATAGATTCAAATGAAAGACTCAAAATTATTGGATTTTTTAATATTTTTTTATACTTTTATTTTCTTTATTTCGGTTTAAAAGGACAGTTATTATTGAAATATAACAAAAAATTATTTCAAATAAACTTACTCCAATGATTCAATGGCGAGTTGTCGCTAAAAGCTGGAATTCTCTACCTTTGGAAAGTGGGTAAATCCAAAATCTTGCACACCAGCGAACCTGGCGGCGCAAAAATTAAACATGCTCCATTTGTCACGATGCATGAAAGTGCAAATTTTAATGATAGCAATTGTACCAAACAAACTGACATTCCATGTCACATATGCCCCCTTTTAAAAAAACAGCAAGACACAAAAAAAATCAATTTATAATAAAACTAATTAACCAACTATTCCAGATCATGTGCCTACATCAGAAACATTTCCATGCTATGTTGCGAAATTCATTCCTCTAGTGTGACATTGTATCTTGTTTTAAAATGTGCCCGTCTGCTTCCATTCCATATCTGATCATCTCTAATCACTCTTACATCTTCCTCTCCACCATTACATATCCATGGATGGGGTTATCAATGACCTGGAATGGCCCAAATGGACCCGACCACATGATTTCATCGCAAACTTTCTTCCTTCACCTCTCATGGAACCAGACTACGTCTGTAGCCATCTTCTACGGGGCATCTGCCAATTTGGGCACGTGTCTTTGTCTTCTCTTTTTGTCATTTATTGGCACAGTTGATGCCACTGCATCTGAAGTAGCACCCTTAAGTGTGCTCTTAGCCATAGCATTGGGTTCCTTGGGCACTGCCAATAAACTAGATTGGTTTGTTTGGTACTAACGTCATATTCAATTGCTATGGTTAATTCAGGATGGCGTTATAGAGGCAGCAAATTTTGCCTCGCAAGGGTTCTTTAAAAGTGCAGCTGCCAAATGACTACACGGGACCAACGGCTTTTACTTTCCTTTTGAAGAAAGTGCGTGATCTCAGAATTTTTCTCCTGAAAAAATCCACACCATCCTCTACTGGGGTCAAACCCATGTCCTTGGGCATCAAAGGTGAACACGCAACCGCTGAACCACTGAGGCCAATCCAATAAATTAGAACATTGAAATGACATGCCTCTTAGGATGTCACTCTCTAAGATCCCGTCATAACGGCAGTCGACAAAGGAGTTCAGTAGAAACGTTTCCCCTGGATGACAATGTTGAGGGTTGCACTGTGATTAATATGTATGCATCCCCAATTGACCCCCTTAATGGTTTTATCCATTGTCCTATACTTAGCTTGTGGGATATTGTGGCAAAGCTTGCTATCAATTAGCCTGTGATCCTGTGTCGAAGAACATGTCAAATAGCTGAACTTGTATGTATACACCGATATGGTATAGGCTATCTTCCCCACAGGTTAGGACAATGGATTTGTCAATGCCCATATCACTCGTGGTTTGTTTTTTTTTACCAGTGGTGCACTTGAGGGCAAAGTGACCCAGTTTTCCGCATTTGAAACAGGAGATCCACTCCTAGCAGGATGAACAGGTTTGGACTTCACTTCAAGGAGCTTAGCTATTGAGCAGCTGAGTGCCTCAACAGAGGCTTTCAGTTCCCTGAATTCCTCTCGGCTGACACAATATTTCCTTTTCTTTTTTTCCTGAATGTCAAGCTGCTTTTTATCCCCTTTTTGGGATGACCTAGACAGACATGGATGGCAGCAGGGGTAACCAATGGCATTCACTTCAATGCTGCTGGCTTCACCTTGGTGCTTGCGCTCCATGACCTCAGACTCCAAAGCATATTGTACCACCTGTTGTACGTCATACGAGCTGAGACCATCAGCATTTTTTTGTGAACCAGCAGAACACCATTCTTTAAGCATTGAAGTAGCATCGGCTCCCTGCTGGTCACCCACTCAGAATGGGACAGGAGGAAATGGTTCATTGTTTGTTCCCGCCTACTGGAGAACTCAGACAGATTCTTTCCCCCACTGCATGACATCATGCAGCTGCTTAGAGTAATCTCTTTCTGCTTTCACATGACCAAACATTTGAAGGAGATGGGCCCAGAGTACCTCATAGTCTTCAATGTTGAAGAGGCCAAACTCCATGGACTTCAGTGTCGCATTCCCATTCAGTTTAGCTTTGGTCACTGCGAGCTTGACCTCCTTGGTCCAGGAGGCCACAGCGCCAATGCTGTCAACAATGCTTAAGAATCTGGTGATGCTGATGCCTGAATCATCACCATAAACCATAGGCATTGTCCCGGTATACCCCCTCCTCCCCCGGTTTGCCTCCCCTTGTTCCATTAATGGCATACTTGATCAACCAGTGGGATAATTGATTCTCCCTCTCTGATTCCCAGCTTTCCCAAAAATCTGGCACCTTACAGGATTATTGAGTCCCTGTTAGATCACCAGAAGTGGGACGTGTTGGGTTTGGGGACGAGCGGTCACCTTGCACAGCTCAATTCACCTGAAAATTTCCCTTCCTGGTGGAAACATCACCAGGTTTATAGACTAGAATATTAGAATGAAGGCAAGGACCAGATTAGGAATTAAATAAACTGACTTAATATTCAATCAGAATATAGGAAACTACATACGAGGGTAGCCCAGAAAGTAATGCACCACAATTTTTTCTTCAACAATTATTTACTGAACACAATGAAACTTATACACACAAAAGAATGATGTTTCTTCTACACTCCCTATTTTTCCACATAATCTCTGTCCCGTTCTATGGCCTTCCTCCAGCGAGACACAAGGGCATGTATGCCCTACTAGTACCAGTCCTTGTTCTGTTCACACAGCCATGTCTTCACTGTGCGAATCACCTCTTTGTCATCCTCAAAATGTCTTCCACAAAGGCCATTCTTCAATGACCCAAACAAGTGAAAGTCTGAGGGCGCTAAATCAGGGCTGTAGGGTGGATGGGGTAACACTGTCCAACCCTGTTTCGTGATGTGTTCCGACGTCCTCAATCTTGTGTGAGGGCGATGGTTATCGTGTTGAAGCAAACAATCAGCTGGGTTGTTATGGCATCGAAGTCACTGGAAACGCTTCTTGAGATTAGTTAATGTGTTTAAATATGCCTCAGAATTATTGGTGCTGCCTCTTGGCATCACATCAATGAGTATGACATCATCACAGTCCCAAAACACAGTGATCATGACCTCACCAGCAGAAGTAGTTGCTTTGAATTTTTTCTTTTGTGGAGAAAGCGGATGATGTCATTCCATCAATTGTCATTTTGTTTCGGGCTCAAAATGGTGCACCCAAGTATCATCAGCTGCCACAAACAGGGACAAGAAGGATTCCCCCCTCAGCTTCAAAACGTTGCAGCAGCTCAGAAGAATTTTCTTTCCTCAGAGCTTTGTGTTCCTCTGTAACCCTTTAAGCGATGGTGGGTTTGCCAGATACCCACTTCTTATAAAATTTTTGCTGTTGCGTAGCAACGGGTTCACAGCAGAACCAAGCTTATTTGCAAACCTAGTGCTGCCACCTATTGATGTAAAACAGAGTTTTTTGACCAGTTTTACCCAGAATGCACTGAAAGTTCTTTCTCGAAACTAGGGGGAGGGAAACAGCAGCTTTTTCAACATCGAATTCACAGCTATATTTTATCGAATTCTGCGATGCCTCGTGTAAGTATTTTTGTGATATATGCATTATACACCTCAAAAATTAGTAAATCGAGTAAGATTTGTTTATATTTGCAATACTTTATACTGGCAAAGAGGCCATAGTTTGCTGCTTCCATGATGGACCCACTGCCACATTAGGAATTTTGATGTTATAATTTTATATTTATTTTTGGTTCTTTAGGTTGGAGAGTGTTTATGCTGAGTTTATGAATTGATGTTTTTATATTCTTAGCTAGATATTATTCTTTAAATTTCCACTGCTTTTCAGAGTACGTTGTTCAGGAGTGCTGAGGAAATTTTCGCCTATCTTGAGGAGATTCCCAGTAATTCGGAATCAGTTATTGGCACTGATATAACAGCAGTGATAATGAAGAAGAAGAATTTAGGCCTGAAAAACCTACTGAGCCTGACGATGATGACGAGGACGAACCAAGAGGAGTGCAGCAAGATGATTCTTTAGATTATGATTCAGTTCAATCCAGTGGTAACAACAACAAAGATTGCTCAACATGAGCTGTTCCTGTTGATTTCTTCCATTCACTGCTAAAGCTGGACCAAATATTCCAATAAATTTGGAGCAGCCAATTGACTTTTTTTATCAACTCTTCACTGAAGATTATATGAGAGTTGTTGTTTTTCAGTCAAATTTATATGCCACGCAATCTGGAAAAAAACTTCAACCAATCCATTACAGGAACTGAAGGTTTTTCTTTCTTTAAACCTGCTTAGGGGATAAAGAAGTATCCAAGTTATAAAGATTACTGGTCCTCGAAGCCATCCCTGAGAGATAATTATATATCTTCTCAGATGTCATTGAAAAGGTTTGGATTCGTGCTGTCTCATCTGCACTTGAACGATAATTCTCTTATGCATGAACGTGGGTCAGTAAACTTTGATAAACTTTATAAAGTGCGACCATTGCTTGAAAATCTATCGAAAACTTCTCTTGAGTCGATGGACCCATCCGAAAATCAGTCAGTTGATGAATCAATGATAAAGTTCAAAGGAAGAAGTAGCCTCCAGCAGTATATGCCTAACAAGTCAATAAAAAGAGGCTATAAAGTATGGTGTCGTGCTGATGAAACTGGCTACATTTCTTAGTTTCAAATGTACTTCCGGAAGATAGCCGATGTAACTGAAAAATCCCTTGGAGCCCGTGTCGTAAAGACTTGACTGCACCAATAAAAAAAGAACTATAGAGTGTATTTTGATAATTTTTTTCTTTCACACAACTTCCTAAGGATTTGAAAGCTGACAAGCATTGCAGAGAGGAGAATCTGACTGGAGAATGCGTTCATATGGCATCAGCTGCATGAAGTGGAAGGACAAGGGTGCTGTCCTAATGCTGTCTAACTTTCATGAACCAGCAGAACTTGTTCATGTTGGTAGGAAGCAAAAAGGTGGCTCCAAAGTGCAGATTTCATGTCCTGTGATGGTTCAAGATTATAACAAGAACATGGGATATGTTGACAAAGCCGATCAGTTCAAATAGAAAAAGCAAACAATGGTGGCACAGTATATTCTTTCATTTTTTGGATGTATCAGTAGTCAACGCCAGCATTTTATTCAACCAGGAGCACACCAAAATGAGCCTCAAGATGTGCAGGCTAGAAATTATTCATGGTCTCATTAGGGCTGGTTTGAACAGGAAAAGAAAATCTGAGGCTATGGAAGTAAAAAGATTCAAAACAACAATACCAAAAGTACAAAGAGCTAAAGGAGCCCGACATATACCACTCAGTGGGACCAAACATCGTTGTGCTCAGTGCAGCACAAAATCCCAGGAGCACAGACGTATGTGGTCTTGTACCATATGTAATGTTGCCTTATGTTTGAATGATAAAAAAACCTCTTTTCAAGAAGTTCCATGAAACAATAATATGGCAGCAGCAGTAACTAGTGGTGCAGTGCGAATGCCATGGACCCACCTCATTAATAAAAATATACGAGGGGCGATTGATAAATAAGGTCTCCATGGCTGTAACTTTTTTATTTGTTAACCGATTTTCAAAATTCTTTTTGTATCTTATACTGACATTTGTCCTCTATGTAATGCACTATTCACTTTTCGACCCCATCCCTTTCCACGCATTGCGCCAACGCGTGACTAGTTGGGTGAACCCGTCGGAGAGGAATTCCGGAGTTGTTGTCGACACCAGGATTGAATGGCAGCTTTGGACCCTCTTCTGGAGTAGGATAACGCCCGCCCGCACACGAGCCACCGCACATCAGAGGCGTTGCAGTGCCTACAGTTCAAAGATGAAAAATTACAGTACAAAAATGAAAGACTTTGCACATTGCGACTTTCACCACTTCCCAAAGAAGAAAGAGCCTCGGTAAATATTGAATATACCCCACGCGGTCTGTTAAAAATAGAACGCATGCAAATTTTGACGTCATTTTGCGCATGCGCCTTGCGGAAGATGTTAGGAAGCCCTAGAAACGATGTCCAGGGGTTCCGGGTTAAAGGGCAGGGGTGGAGTGCGATGTTAGGGTTAACATGGGGTGGGCGTGGCTCTGAAAATGGGACGATTAGCGGGTAAAATAGAACAAAAATACCTTTAAAAAGGTACTATTAAAGATATTTGTTGATAAATACGAATACTTACAGCGCTGCAAAGACTCAGATAGCTGTTATCGAGAGGTCAATGGGAGGAAGAAGAGAACCCATGCTTACTGCTTGTGGGTATGGCAACCATGCAGTTTTTTGGTGGCAATTTCCCAAATAATACTGGTGGCTGGACCCAATTTAACGTTCCTAACATTTAATAGTAAATTACGTTATAAGAATCGAATCGGCATAATTTTAAGAGAATGTAAGTGGCAATCTAATGCCGTTAATCAAGACAAAAGGGACATCGCGACAGCTAAAACAAGCCGAAAATACTTTGAAAATAAACAGTGCTTACCTTGAAAACATGGCTCCAGTAAATATTGAAAACAACGTAAATTTATTAATTTACTTTTGGTATATCAATGACGAAGGATAGGCATTACAGACAATATTAACCAGTCAGTTTTCGGACACGTTGAGCTTCTTGTCGTGCCTTCTTCGATCATTACTGTTTAAAAAGTACCACTAATCATAAAATAGGGGCAGAGAAACGAGCATAGTTCAATTCTTGGGGCATAATCTATTTATAAAACTAAACTACAAACAACAACCACTACAAATGTTCGAAAACTCCGCGATATGCTAATTATTCGTGGTTGCCATGGCAACGTCAAGTGCACACGATGGGAAGAAACTGCAATTTTGCCGCCAGTGGCGTTACTGCTCCCGCTGTTAATAGTGTCGATCTGACTAAAAGTATGAAACCATCTTTGCTCCAAAATTAATAATTTTCCCTCCCGTATTAATTTATTTACAGAGGGAATGTCCGGAAAGAGCAATAATGGCCCAAAGGGAAATAACACAGACTGTTGCTCCCTCTTATAGGCTAAGGTCAAAAACTCTCACCGGTGAGAAGAGTTAGCGCTTGGTCGGTCAGAAATCCCAGTGAGAAATTTGTGACGTCATTTTAACGCGGTCAGAAACGCCAGTTAGTACTGCTATGCCTAACCGGTTAGTCTCACCGTCCTCACCGAGAAAAAGACGGTTAGCCCAGTGAGAAATTACGTCATCATTCTCTCACCGGTGAGGGTTTTTGACCTTAGCCATAGGGAGTGCAAGTGACTATGTCACAGCTGACGTCATTTGCGCGATGAATGGGCCGAGAGCCTAGGAAATGGGATCGCTGGTTCCAAACATTGGAACTACGCAATATACGTACTAGTAACGTTGAAACGGGCGGCCAGTAAAAATGACATCTCTTAAATTATTATGTTAATTTGTATAATTGATACTATTATTAAGACATTTAATCCTATTATATAATTTATACATTAATATTAGAACGCTTTTTAGTCACTTTTAATCACTTAGCAAAAGAATGCCATCATTCGCGGAACTTTCTTTCTTTGGGAAAACGATAGATGTTTAAATCGCTGTTTTGGCTCCTTCTTGAGCAGTGAGGAACTAAACAATTTCACATCTTAAATGTACTATAAACACTGGGCTTATAGAAAGCGATTTTATTCCATCCCTACGTTGGAACCATGTTAAATCCCGAAGCGAGAAGACTTGTTTGGAACCAAATCGAGTCACGTGACTGAAGAATTCCAAGGACTGACGTCACACTTGCACTCCCTATTCATTATCTTTATGGACTGACTGACAGGGGTACACGAGGCGATGAGCGTTGTGGTGTGGTTGGCTGCTTAATAGAGAGGTTGGTCTTAGCTGACGATCCTGTCTTCTTTGGGTGTTCTTGCACGAACTTTCAGTTTATACAATATCGGTTTACCAGAAAAAGACATTAATGACTGTAGAGTTAAAGGGAATTCATTTTCTATAGTTATGGGGAAAGAGAAATGGACTACGTGCATGAAATTTGAGCGAGAGGCATGGAGTAGTGAAAATGCGTATCTGTTATCGAGGAGACGCTAGTAAAATATCTATACATGATTATTGGTTTCTACACGAAAGCATTTTTTGGCCTGTACACTAAGCATTATATTCTTTGACATACAAACGGGGCAAGGTTAAAAATATTTGAGCTTTCCTGCATTTTAAAACTGGTGTGGTTAGTTTATGTTATATAATAAATGCATAGTAAAATTTTGAAATCCCGGACATCATTTTGAATCACCCTATACATTGTAATTTTACAATATTTCAAAAACCTACTTTTAATATAATGGCTAAACTTGGAAATTTTCTATAAGCATTTGTGAAATTATAATGTATAAGTTATTTATAAATTATCTTGAACAAATGAAATTCATGGATAATTTCATTTAGAGCCTGATATAGCCTTATATGTCATGTAAATGAATAATCCAATTTTTAAGTAGACGTTGTAAGTGAACCTGTTTCTGAATTTATTTTTGTTAACTTGAATATTTGGCTCTGAATTTGTTAAGCTGATACTTTGTTATGGATTTATATTGTAAGTCAAATTGATTTTTATGATTGATTTTAGTCATTGAATTTTTGTATGACTTTTTTATCATACAAATGTTATTCCATACATTTCTTCATGCAACTACTATTTTCAGTTAGACTTGCGCAGCTCCTAATGGCAGATTTTATGCAAATTTTATGTAAATTTCTGAATTGAAAGCATCTTGTGTCAAAGTTGGGAAACATGAAGCCACCTGATGTCGAAATTGAGAAACACGATGCCACCTGGTGTCGAAATTGAGAAACACGATGCCACCTAGTGTAGAAATTGGGCAACTCGATGGTTCCAAGCTATAACGAAGCTCTGACATTGTTGTCCTCACTATAAAGACGGAATCTTTGAGGTTCCATAACTCCCTAACCAGGTGATCTAGATCAAAACCGAACGTTCCATTGGACTTAGTATAATTTTATCTATAGATAGCTATAAATAGAACGTGTTACTGTAAGGGGAGCTATTTTTAACAGACAGCGTGGGTATATTCAATGTTTACCTTTTATTTTTGTATTATTTGAGCATCTACTATATGCAAATAAATGATGAATTAAAATTTCAATAGGTTTTGGTGAGTTGTCCCGTAAGAGAGCATGGAACCTATCGTGAATCAAGAGCACGGATTATTTAACCGACACTTCCTTTGCTAATTGACAGCTGCAGCACCAACTGCAGAGTCGTTCTACATCGGTCCAGAAGAATGAGCACATAAGCACGCTGCATCTTGTCAGGTGTGACAGCAGAGGATGGCCGCCCCAAACTCGGGAAATCTTGGAACTCAGCTGAACAGCTTTCTCATGGCCTCAACCTCTGTGCCCAGTGAATAACCATACTTCTTTAGAATGCTGATGCTCCGTAAGCTGCACATAAACGTTTGTGAATGTTTCCAACAGTTTCTTGCTCCACAGTGAGAAATTCAATGATAACATGATGTTTTTAACTTGCATCACTTACTGATACCATGTTGTTCCATTGCTGCATGTACACTATCTCTCAGAATAAACGGTAACTTTGTACGCGCACTCCAAAAAGTACAAAGAATGTATATGTCAAGTTTCGCATTCGTACCGTTGTTGGGGACAGAAAATAATTGTGGTGAATTACTTTCTGGGTTACCCTCGTATAATAAAAAGGGCCTAAAATTAAGTATAAGAAATATTAATTAATGCATCAAAATATGAGTTCAAATCAATAGAAAGAATTTACAGTTAGTAATCATAGATAACTATGTAAAGATAACCTGGGAAATCCCATACCACTAGTGTCAGTACATAAGTCATAAACATATATATTTAATTCCATTTATCATTAATGTCCCCCTTAAACACCTTCATCAATCCAAATTAACATTAGAGATTCTTTTTACCCTACCCTGGTACCATCATAATCGGGCATGCCCTGACTATAATCAATAACCGAGACCATATGGTTCCACATGGGTGCAAATGCTGTGGTTGAGCGGAGTTCTATAGCGCGATGATAAGGATCAAAGAGCGCCTAGTGCCAGGGAATATCCCATACCACCGCCTACTCAGGCTTACTTTGTTCTGAACAGTGACAGTTACAATGCTCTGACAGCGTCACATGTTCCTTTTTTTAGCCCTCTGTAGGAGCACTATATCCCCTATATTCTGCCCACTTGTAACCGATACAAGTCCCTTCAGTACCACGAACACACGTGCAAAGACCACTGGGGTATGTTCTATAAAATTGACTTACCCAGCGCCACTGGACGGGGAAGGACTGTCACAAAACTCGGGTAACTCCGTGCTGCCTCTTTCTTATGTTCGATGTTTCATAAACAAGGCTTCACATGTGCTCCCCTACTCGTTCCACTGCGCACAGCATGTGGGGCATCACCTGCAAGTAGAATGATACCCGGATACAACTTGCAAGTTAAACAAACTAATATATTAACATTTACAATTGTCGACAGTAAATTACAATGCTCTGCACAGTAAATCAACACAGCTCCTCATTAAGGGTTCTGTCTGTGATTCCTCTCTGTAACAAAGCATTCCTTCTGCCGAATATATGGAAATATATTCACTACAAGGTGGGGGGATTTGTTCATTCCATGATTACATATTGGTTACCACAATATCTTCGTTGTCAATTAACTCAGTTAATAGTTGATTATCAAATTGAAGTGGGACCACAGGCACTGGAACCAATGGCATTACCTCCTGTTACATAGCAAAGAACAAAAATATCTTGGCAGACAAATAATCAACATCCCTTTTCCTCTGTAAAACGTTTTCAAACGTAACCTATATCGCCGACTCTACCGAGGTTCTCGTTACAAATATGAAGATGCCTGTTTCATCAGCTCACTTGCTTGCAAGTGTCTACCAACTGTGTTATTTTCATCCCTCTTTTAAAACAAAATAACTGAAAAACATTTAATCTTCTCAGAAAAGGTAACTCCAGAATGTGTTTCTGTTACACTCTGGTAAAGGGGTTGAAAATTAATTCTTCGGAGATAATATAATATAATATAATATAATATAATATAATATAATATAATATAATATAATAATAATAATTATAATAATAATGTAATAATAAAATAATAATATAATACTTCAGAAAAGTGTTTTCAAAGTGCAAGTGGTTTTTTAGGTTAGGAATGGGTGATAATACATCGTAATGCATGTCCAATGACTGACCCAGTACCTCGTTTTCCATGTGATAGGATGGGGTCTCTTTCAAAGTCCTTCGAGGAGTGATTCTGCCAAGTGCTCCGTTCAACAGGTAGACTCATTCAATCGACTCCATGCTAACCCTCACAAGTACTATCAATATCATCATCAACAACATCAACATCAACATCATCATCATCATAGGTATATTCTTTTTTGCTACCATTGAATGAATTTCAAGCAAATACACGAGTTGCTGAGGAGATAGATAGGGTAGGGTCCCACAAGTGGATGAGGACAGGGGCAATAGATGTGCTAACAAAGGCATAAAAGGTGATTGAGGGTGTGTTTGGGTTGCAAAACTCGTGTGTTTGGTGATTAAATAAATTTTATTTTCTGATGCACATTCAAATTCTGCGATTCTAAAATCTCTTTGAGTTGCGAATCCAGTTGCTTGTCACGTTTTTTATCTCCACCAACATCATCCCCAACCTGTTTAGTGTTGGTAGGCTCAGACAGTGGTGCTGCTGGTAGGCTCTGTGTTCGTGCATGGAGGAGTCTTTGATATTTGTGAGAAGGAAGTAAAACGTACCTTTGCATGTTCTTAATTAATTAATTTATAACGGGACCCGACTTATGTCAGTAATTGGTTCCTGTAAAATGTGACATAATTCAAAAAGACTAAGTCGGAACATCATTTCCTATAACAATACATGCATTTAAAAAATTGTACTTGAATATTCATCTAACCAAAAATAGAGAAGCGCTTGTATAATAATGTAATGCAAATACATGTATATGTCTGTATAAGGAAAAAATATATCCAAAGTGCTTGTAATCTATTGTAATTAAAAAAAACAGTTAAAGATGTTTGAACAGAAGCTTAATTTTTTTCCGTGTACAATTGTCTGTAGCACTGATAAAAATTTTTTATTCATCTACTTATATGAGAACTGTGTTTAGAGTCGTCATTATTCTTAAGAAAATTAACCATAGCAACTTCTATGTGGTTAAAAGCATCACAATGATCCAAATCGCATATCGCAGATCACAGATCTCGCATAGAGCTTTGACTTGATGAAGTGTGAAGGATTGCATGCTGCATAGATACTTTCTTAGGTCTAGAGGTCGAGTGTTTCAAAGCTCCTAGGAAATGGCAATGTTTTACAACTAAGGGAATCATTGTTGTATCCACCGTGTAAGTGATCAATTTAAAAATGATTGTCAATGTTCTTAGAGCCATGTTTTCTTAACATAGATTACGATTGGTCTTTCCTGATGAAAAATCTTAATACGAATCTTATATAAGTGATTCTGAGTGGCATCTATGAGATTCTAAGTGGCATCTCTAAAGGCTTCAAAGAGTAAACAACCATACCATGTTTTCAATGCAAGCGTACGAATCTGTCCTACATCTCTAGGTGACTTTAGCAGAAAGATGGACAGTGTGTTTAAGCTTATTGTAGGAATGAGTTTTGAACAGGTGAAGAGGTTCTGAGTTATTAGTAACACGGAGAAATTGAGATGGTGATTAACTTGTGTATATTTTCTCAACAATTTCATTATTTTTTAATTATATTAATAAATCATCAAAAATCAATAAGACTTGTTCGAGAATATGTTCATGCATCAGCTTTTAGTCAGGTACTAAGACATGAAACAATGTCAAGAAGGATCAGATTTATAGCAACAGAAGAGATTAACACACCATGAGAGTAAATTAGTTCTAAAGACAGAGGGTCCATGATTTCATCACTATACTTTAACATCTGAGCTCCCACTTTCTGAAATCCCGGCCACAAGAGCCAAGAAATATTGTGTAAATTTAACAGATGTATTGATTTCCATGATGAAGCTATGAAAGAAACAGAGAAAATTTCCTCACTAGTTTACAAGATCTATATTGAATACTAAATCTTACAACTCTCATACAACAATCATACAACTTTTTGAATGAAATTTATTTCAATAATTCCATCAGAAACATATTTTGGTTTCAGTGAAATTACCAGACGGACACTTTCTGTAACAACAGAATTTTTTTAATCTATACACTGTTTGTAGACAGTTTTTGTGATGACGGAATTTCTCGGAGAGACAGTTTTTGTTGTGATGGAATCTATCAACAGAGTGTTTTTCGTGGCAGAATTTATCGGTAGCCACTTTTGTCATGGTGGAATTTATTGGTAGACAGATTTTATCTTATGTGAAATATCACACAGACAAATTTCGTTTCTCTAATTAACACCTTGCGACTGATTTCATTCAAGTAAATTTGACCTGTACATTTTTAAAAATACATCTACACAGATTTTCTCTACACGTTTTATTTTGAGTAAATTATACTTTTTTTGTGCCGCTTTTGTTATTAAATCCGTAATGTATTATTTTTAAAAATTACTCATAACTATTCATACAATACAGTCCAATCAACAACAATAATAGACAGGTATCGCAAAAACATATCATGGGACTTTTTCTTATGATAGATGGCGTTTGCTCCATCTTCATGGTTGAGGCAAAATTTCAAAGGCAAAAAAATTTATGGTCAATCAGAGAGACATTGCTCAAAAGCTTTTTTTTTTACATACATGTTTATTTTGTGAATGCAGGTTCTAAATGAATTAACAAAGCAAAGAAATTGAATGCCTTTCCAAATGGACACATCCCTGCAACAGGTAGACACATATTTTTGATATCAGGTGGTGGTGGTTTGGGATCACCAGCATCTGGACGTCTCCAAAATCATAGACACAATTAAAAGGGAGGCCATTTACGCACCTCTTGCCCTGTCCAAGTGGCAACTTGAGATGAGCTAAAGGGTGACCCTCAGATTGGTTTTCCACCCATCAAATGATGGTAACACTAGGCAGATATTCATGAACGGGATTTTGAAAAAACCGTCACATATACAAAAAGTCCCATGATATGTCTTTGTGGTATCTGCATTTTATTGTTGCTGATTGCACTGCATTGTATGAATGGTTATGAGGAATTTTAAAAAATAATGCATTGTGGATTTAATAACAGTGACACAAAAATATATAATGCGTGTAGAGAAAAAAGCATGTAGATATATTTTTAAAAATGTACAGGTCAAATTTACACTGAGTGAAACCAGTCGCAAGGTGTTAATTAGAGAAATGAAATTTGTCTGTGTGATATTTCATCTGACTTCTCATAAATTTCGCCATGAAAACACCGGCTACTGGTAGATACTTCTACGATGAAAACTCTCTACCGAGAAATTCCGTTATCACAAAAAATGTAATTCCTGATGAATCAGTCATGGCAAAACTGTCCATCTGGCAATTTCACTGAAACTGAATTATGCTTTTGATTTAATTATTGAAATAAATTCCATTGAAAAAGGAAAATTGTAAGATTTAACATTCAACATAGTCTTGTAAACCGGTGAGGAAATTTTCTTCATCTTGGTTTCATAGCTTCATCATAGAAATAAATACATTTGGTAAATTTACACAATATTTCTACGGTCTTGTGGCCAGACTTTCAAGAAGTGGTAGGTCCATTTTCAAATTTTCTAGTAGCTCAAATTTTAAAGTATAGAGATGAAGGGATGGACCCTTCAAAAATTACTTACTGCTGGTGCATTAATCCCACCTGTTGTTGAAATTCTGAACCTTCCCTACATGACATTTCATGCCAGAGTACCTGATTAAAAGCCCATTCACGAATGTATTCTCGAACAGGATTTATTAATTTTAAACGATTTATTAAATGAAGAGAAAAATAACAAAATTGTTATTGAAAGTTACATGCATTACAGTCACCATCTCAATTTCCCTGCGTTATTTAATAAATCATTTTCCCATTCAAAATCATTCGTACAATAAGCTTAAATGCACAGTTCATCTTTCTGCTAAAGGTGGCTACTGGGTGCTTCGGCGAGGAGTGGGTAGCCAAGTATCCTAAATTGTTTACAACCTAGGTTGGTTGGTTGATTAGAAATTTTTGGCGTCGACTACTAAGGTCATTTTGCGCCTTTTACACAAGTTATATCTGTACGCAGCCCGGGACAAACACAAACATCCATGCCCACGGCGGGATTTGAACCCACGACCGTTTACAACCTAGGACATCCCCGAATATTCAATAAGGGGGCATAGACCTACTCCCGAACCCAAGGTGTTATGCGAGCCGTGCTGAAGGGTGGATGGCACTTCGGTTATAGTGCCTTTATCGGGCCTCCTGTCTACCCGGCGACACTCAGGAGTAACTAGTCCTATCCTGGTATGCAGGCACCTCCAGGATGGACCATCAATCCTGCACTTACTACTCCAGTCTATGGAAAGTAATATACTCCTAATTTCATCTGGCAACCCTGCGGGGACCAGTTGATATTGATATAGCAGAAATGCCCTCTTGTTATATCAACTGAATCCAATCAGCCAGCTGCTTCCGAACCTGAGGCGCAGCATTCTTCACAGAGTGCGGCCTTTGGCGAGGTAAGTAGCATGATTGCTAAACAAATTCCTCCTGGGCCGGCTAAACGCCGTAAATCTAGGAAGATAACAGTGAAAGGCACCAAGGTTGGAAAACCTAGGGTCGGCTTGACGCCCACTGAAAAGGAGGTGCAATCCCTGATTAAAAGACCTAGGTCTGAGGGTAATACTCCTACGTCAGAGGGCAAGAAGCCCAAATCTGGGACTTTTTGCGAGGCTTTAACAACTATAAAAATGGCCGTTGTCCTGAATGCTATCCAGACAAGCAGCTCACTGAGCAGCAATTGGAAGCTTTCCAGGAGAAACTGATGGATGTTATGGGGGACATGCCTTCAGGCACTGGGCCTCAATTTAAGTACTGTCGCTTGGAAGTTGGAGCATTTATTTTGCTCTGTGCGGACCAAGCGACTTCTTACTGGCTGATTACAACAGTCAAGAAGTTTAATCCTTGGGAGGAGGAGACTCTCATGGTGGGTAAGGCGAAGACACTCGTCAAAACCACCAAGGTAATCTTACAGCTCCCTGAACTTTTTAGTAAATATTCTGGAAAAGATATCCTGAAAAGAATAGAAATCCAGAATAAAGATTTGACTTCAACGCAATGGGGCATTCTGAATCTTAATTTTAAAGATCATGTAGTCACCATTGTGTTGGCCCTTCCCGAACTGGATGCGAGGATTCTGAAAGATAGACAATGGCTTTTATACATTGGGCTGTCTCAGATCCAAGCTAAGGCTTTAGGGAAACCTTCTAAATCTTCGCCGCCAGATTCTGTGGTGCATTCAAGTCAACCTGCAATATAAAAACTGACAGCAGTCAACCTCAGTGGGCCATTTCTGGCCGAGGACATCCACGTTGCTCTAATTCAAGAATCTTGGATTTCCAAAGGTGGAATTAGAGGTTTGAGCAACTGTGGAAGGAAGCTGATATATGATTTTCATGCTCATCTCCCCGAGCATGTTTATTGATAAAAAATAATAGTAATGCTCTGCCTATGTATCAACTGTGTTCCAGGGACTTGGCTGTAGCAAAACTCACCCTTCAAATGGAAGGGACAAACCAAGACATTATTTTTGTCTCAGGTTACCCTTCCATTTGAAGAGACTACACCCATAAACGACGATTTTAGAAGAATATGGGAAACTTCGATTAGCCATAATGTGGAAATCATTTTTGGCTGTGGCGCAAATGCTCACCACATTATGTGGGGGAGCTCCAACACTAATTTGAGAGGTAAGTTTTTATTGGACTTCATCTTAGAAAATAACTTTTTCTAATTTTTAATCTAGGTAATAAACCAACCTTCATCACATCTGTTAGAAGGAAGGTAATTGATATCACTATTGGTTATTCCAATATGTGCAAATGAATAAAAAGATGGCATGTTGATGATAAGCCATCTTTGGCTGACCACCAACATATACGTTTTTCTCTTTTAGCGGATGAGGACTGGGATAGGATCTTTAGGGATTCTAAGCGTACGAATTGGACTCAATTTCGTGAGGACGTTCGTTAAGCGATCTCTAGTCTTCCGGCTAAAATTCGTGATACGACTGACCTGGAACTGTCTGTGAATGGGATTGCAACAGGCCCTGGTTCAGTCATATCACGAAAATTTCCCCTTGCTGAGAACGAGAAGTAGACTCTGCCACGTTTGGTGGAATCAGGATCTTTCTCAGCGTACACGAGTTGTTAGGAATCTTTTTAGAAAAGGAAAAACGACCAACGATTGGCACAGCTATAAGGTTGCCCTCGCTGACTATAATAGAGCCATTAGAACGGCTAAACATATTTTGTGGAGGAAGTTCTGCGAATCAGTCCAAATGACTGCAGAAGGAGCTAGACTCAACAAATTTATAAAGAGAGATAACCTAGTTTTTGTTGGCGCTAGCCAAAAACCACATGGTAAATTTACCAAGGATGCTAAAGAAGTCCTTGAGACTTCTGACAACTCATTTCCCGGGTGCCATGCGATCCTTGGATATTAATTGTTTGGATTCTTCCAGCAACACTTCCAGGGATAGTAAAACTTGGGCTACGGTCAAGGAAGTGATTACACGTAATAAAGTTGTATGGGCAATTAAATCTCTTGAACCATACAAGTCTCCTGGACCAGATGAGATTACGTCAATCTTGCTTCAGCAAGTATCGGATGTGATCTCACCGATCCTATGTATTATCATTAGGGCCAGTTTAGCTCTAGGTTATATTCCTAATCTTTGAATGTTGGTCAAAGTGGTCTTTATTCCGAAACCTGGTAAGGACCGCTATGACTTGGCCAAAAGTTTTCGACTGATTAGTTTATCTTCTTTCATATTAAATGTTTTGAAAAGATTATTGATAGGCAGATTAGAGAAACTATTGGGATGCAGTGTCCCTTTCATGTTAATCAATTTGCCTATCAACCGGGCAAATCTACAGAGGTTGCCTTGCACCAGTTAGTGGTTAAAATCGAGAGAACATTTGAGTATAGGGAATTGGCTCTTGCAGTTTTTCTTGATATCAAGGGAGCTTTCGTTAACACTTCTTATGCTTCAATTGCCAATGCTTTATGTTCTAAAGCAATTGTTCCACTGCTGCAGAAATGAATTCAAACCCTTTTGGCAGACAGAATTATTGTCTCCCATTTTTGGGGGAGAGAGATCAGACCCTCCAGGTGTTGTTTGCAGGGTAGTATTCTTTCCCTCCTGCTATGGAACCTGGTGGTGGACGATCTAATTTTTAAATTAAACAACTGTGGCTTATATGCCCAAGGGTATGCGGATGACATTGTCTTCTACGTATCCGGGATTGATCAGTTTACACTTTTGGACCTGATGCAATCTGTCTTGGATGAGGTTTAAACATGGTGCATTGAGCGGAATTTAAGGGTTAATCCTTTGAAAACCACTCATACTTTTTGCATGTCGGAAAGTAATTAATCCTTTTAATCGAACACCAACCTTGTTTGGTGAAAAAATTATAGTAAGGAAAGAGGTCAAATACTTAAGGGTTATCATCGACTGTAAATGGACCTGGAATTAACATTTGATAAAAGAATAAATCAGATTAAAATGGCACTCTATCGATGTCGCCATGTCCTAGGCAAATGTTAGGGTCTTACCCCAAAAATGATATATTGGCTGTATGTAACAGCCATTAGACCTATCCTAATATATTGTGCTCTGGTTTGGTGGCGTAAGATTCAGCAATGTACTGTTAAGGCCAAGCTAGCCTCCCTTCAAAGGTTGGCCTGCTTGTGTATCACGGGCGCTTTCTCAACTACTCTAACCAGGGCCATGGAAGTTATCCTTTCTCTGGATATTTATTACACGGAATTTCAGGAAAAGTTTCTTATCATCTGGTTAATCAAGGGCTATGGGTGGATTTCCTTGGGGCGAAATCTCACACCATCATTAGCCGGATTATGACCAGCAGCATTTTGCAAATTCCTTCCGATATTGCAGAAACTCGTACCTTTCCTGAGCTCTCGAGTTAAGTCATCATAGACCCCATGGTAGAGCAGCGAGGGGGGAGTCGGCATTTTTCTAAGCGTGCGATCACTTGGTATACGGATGGCTCCCGACATCATGGTTACTCTGGCCTGGGTGTTTACTGTGGTGAACCCAAAACCCTTAGCTCTCGTCGACTTGGTCAGTGGGTCGCAGTCTTCCAGGCAGAGATGGTAGCTATTATTTACTGTTAACAGATATGTATAGATAAACTCTACGTTCGTAGAAAAATCTTCATACTCAGTAAGAGTCAGGCGGCACTGAAGGCCATTAAATCTTCCAAGATAAGTTCCAAAATTATGGCTTTCCAAAATAGGACATAAAGGTATAGTTGGTAATGAGGTCGCTGATACCTTAGTAAAACAAGGTGCCAAGTTGGCAAGATATGGTTCGGAAACTTTTTGCGGTATTTCCAAACAAACTGCAATCTGTGAAATTAATAACCTCTCTTATCAAGCGATGACAAAAAGGTGGGAACAGACCACCGATCAAAGACATGCTAGAGTCATGTTTAAGAAACCTACTGATAGTCTAATAACTAGTATTCTGCAGCTTAGCAGGAATAAATTACGGGATATCATGGGCTTTCTTACAGGTCATGATTTACTATGAAAACATCTGCATAGTATGGGGATCTTCCAAGAGAAACCACTATGGTTAAGGTGTAATTTGGCGGATGATATTGCCCATCATATTCTTTTTGAATGTGTCGCTTTGGCACATTTTCGTTACCTCACCATGTATTCCATTTTTCTTGAGGACATTTACCAGGATCCAGTAGGTAGCCTGACTCACTTTCTTATCGAGTCTGGTTTCCTGTAAGTTTTCCTAGGTTGATGGGTCTTGCCGCAAAATTCCCTCATTGAAATAAGTGCCTAGGTTATCTCTGGTTTTCCTTTGATTAACTTACCCTCTCTTATAAGATAAGATAAAGTCGCCTAGAGATGCAGGACAAATTCGTACCCTTGTATCATTAACAGTCACAGTCATTTATCCTTCCAAGCCTTTAAAGATGCCATTCAGGAGCCTGATAGTAATTTGCTAATAATTTAATTCAGAGCTGTCCAAATGTTCTGAGATTGCTAAGTAAGAATTCTCCTCATGAAAGAGCGTTCGTAATCTATACGGAGAAAACACAGATCTAGAAATTTGGACAATCATTTTTAAATTGAACACAGAGAGGATGGCTATAATGATGATTCCCTTAGTTGTAATGTGAATGAGGTCAGTGTAACTGTTGGTGGTCAGTTGTTTGAATTTACTGTTATGTTATTTTAATTGCTAGTTGTAGTGTTATTTTATTGTCGCGCTAATGACAGTTTTATATTTTATTATTACCTTGTTTTAACATTTATATATGTGAGAATTCTTCAATTACTGTGGATAACGACATAATCAATAAGACGAAAACCTCTTGTCCACAACTGGATTTTATTCCGCATATACGTATTTCGAACTCTTTGAGTTCATTATTCAATGCCAAGTAAGTATTTGGTGAAGTTAACAATATTTATAGAAGAAAAGCGGTCACCATTCAACCAATAGAAAACACTGAGAAGTAGTGACTAATGGTAAAAAATGGAACACCTCTTTTTTACAAAAAACGCGGACCTAGGAGAAATACTCCCAGGGAGCCACGTTGGAGTAATACAATAAAAAAGTACAAACATAAAATCGAATAAATTGCAATTATAATCTAAGAAATCGATTAAATTGCAATTAGACAAAAGACTCGGAAATTATTATAATAACAAATAGCCATACAAACTAAGAAATAAATAACCAATTAATCATTGATAAGAAAGAATAGAAAATTATCGTGACGTTTTAATTATTTGTATTAAAGTAGAATCTCCGATCGGGCCTGCGTCTCCATTCAACAGTGTGTTCGGATCCTTCTTTGCAATTTCCAGTGTTTCATACGCGTCTAGTGCATTTCTGTTACTAACATGTCTTAACAGTTTGCAATCTTTCAACAGAATGTCGTGTCCCGTCTCTAACATGTGTCTAGCGACTGCTGAACTATATGGGCGTCCAAACCTGGCGTGGGCCGTGTGTTCCTTAAACCTCTTTGTAACATTCCTGCACGTGGC
>JAHWFO010071766.1:0-11540 GCA_023313115.1 Rhysida immarginata | reverse complement strand
GGCGTGTATAAAAAATCCTCATAGATCCAATTATTATTCATTAAAAAAATCTCGTCTGTGGTTTTTCTGTCAATAAAAGTGTAGGGATATTTGCTCTGAACGAGGTGAGCTGAAAGCTACTCCGTTTTCTTGACCTCTTTCAATTTCCCGTGGACAGGCTATTTCCCAATGGCAGAGCATTTTTCGTGGGCAGGACATTCCAGTCTCTTTTGGCAATTTCCTGTGGACTGGTCATTTCCCGTGAACAGGAAATTTCCATCTTTTGCATTGCTCATTTTCAGAAACTTTTATCGCAGTACACTGATCAGACGGACTTTGTCATGGAAGTGATAGTAGACGAAGGAGAATTGCTAAGTGAAGATGAAATTAACGATGAAAGATGGAACTACAAAAAATTAATACTAAAAATTATGGAAACTGAGCAGTGTATAAGATGGTTGGCGAGGAAGCGACTAATACAGAATAAAGTCGACTGCGAGAGATGTGGCAGGCCGTGCCAATTGAAGAGCAATCCGAGATGGTGTGATGGAAAAAGATGGAAATGTGGAGGATGCAATTTTTCTACATCTTTACGGAAAGGCTCATTATTTGAAAACAGTCATCTGTCGTTGGAGAAGGTGAGGTTAATATACAGAAGTTTTTCTAGGTTGTCATTTTCGTCAAATGTGTCTCGTCTATCACTAATTTTAGTTTTTACATTCCATTCCTTATAGGCTATAAGACTGTTATATTGTTGGTCGCGGGATATGCCCCAGGAGCTAATTGCAATTGAAACTGAAGTTTCTAAAGCTAAAATTGTCAATTGGTGCAATTATTTACGTGCTGAATGTAAGACCTATTTGGAGAGACAGTCAGGTGAAATTGGTGAGTTTGATGAAGATGGAAATCCATTGATCGTCGAAATAGACGAGACATTTTTTTTCCATAAGAAATATCGCCGTGGAGAGCGGAGAAGAGGGCAGTGGGTTTTCGGGAGAGTGGAGAGAAGAAGCGAAAAATGTTTTCTGTTAATGGTTAGGGATCGTAAGGCAGAAACCTTGCTTCCTCTTATTACCCAATACATACTGCCGGGCAGTCATATAATGTCAGACGGTTGGGGAGCTTACAGGGACATCCCTCTACTCAGCAACGGAGTATACACAGATTCGAAAATCATTCACCGGCGACACTTCGTCCATCCCGATGACGACAATATTCATACACAAAATATTGAAAATTTGTGGCTGTTGGAGCTGGAGCAGATGGTATTTGCTCCAGCGAACACCCTTAAATAGATGGTGTAGCAGGGTGCTCAGGCGCACATGCTTAACATGCGTGAAGCCTTTTAAAGGCTTCTACACGTTATTAAACGCCTCAATTTCGAGGCTCGTTATTCCACCGGTAGGTCATCAGAAGTCTAGTGGGAACGTGTATAGGTGAGCAAACTTTTTAGTATGGTCCCCTCCGATGACCTCACAAAGGCGTTTAGATGTAGTGAAACGCCTTTTAAAAACCAAAGGACCTAGCCGATACCACTCTAAGAGGAGGAAGGACCGCAGATGTGAAGAGCCTTTTTTCCACGTAGATGACGGTGTGGAAAAAATCCCCCTCGCTCTGTCCACTCTTGCTGACCAAAGTTCTTTGTTGTAGAACATAATTGGTACCGCTAGATCCAGGTTTAAAGAATCACCGGTGGAATCATCCATCAGGAATCGCACAAATGAGTAGGAAAACTTGGATAAACCATAATGTTGACATAAGCGATTCCAGATGGATTTGGCGAACGAGCACTCGAAGAATATATGTTCGATTGTCTCTATGATGCCACAATGTAGACAACCAGCAGATCCAACCACCCTCCATAGATGAAGACGTTGGAGGGAGTAAAATCCGTGGTGCAGCAACCGCCATTGGATGGAGAATACGGTTCCGTTGAAGGCAACAGATTTTAATGCCTTTAAGAAGGCTGACCACGGATAATCTGGGCGGAGGCGAAAGATGTCGGTGGACTCGCCCTGGTCAGATTGCTGGAAGAACCAAGACAGACGCAAATGACCCCAATCTTGGTAGTCTACATTGCGCAACGCTGGTAAAAAAGTCACTAAGTCCCCTTGGAACAGATGGTAGATGTTTGGGTGACGCATATTAGTTGTTATTGGCAGCAAGGGTGGCAACGGTATCCTATTCACTTTGAAGAACACTCGCAGATACATAAACACAAAGTTCGCCCACAAGGGTGGGGGGAAGAGAAACACACGAATCATTGCAGCAAGTCTTGCTGCAATGAGGTATCGCCGAATCTCAGGCAGGCCTAACCCTCCCCTTTCAAAGGGAGTGAAAAGAAACCCTGCCCGAACAGGATGACGCTGAGCAAACCTCCCCCACACATAATTAACCATAGCACTGCGAACTTTGAGGAGCATGTTCGCTGGTGGCAAAGTGAATAGGCACTTAGATGATAACAGTGATAAAATGTGAGTCTGCACAAACCGCACCTTGACAAGCATTGACGTAGAAAAGCAAAAATTCTTGTCAAGGCGGGCAATACACTTATCCACCACTTGCTGCCAATGAAAAGAGTCCATGTCCGGTAGAAACGAAAATATAAATCCAAGCACTGTGATCTGACCACACCATGTTATTGGGTATGACTTGAGCTTGTCGATCGTCCATTTCCCAATCGCAATGCCCTTCGACTTGACGAGGTTGATGGTACTCCCCGTCGAAGTACTGAAGAGATCGAAGGTTTCTTTGTAAATGCTCAGGGAATATGAGTCAGACGCAAACAACACAACGTCGTCTGCGTAAGCTAATGTCCTGATGTTGATAGACGCAGCTGGTAACTCATATCCCCGAACCTCCGGGTGGCGGTTCAAGAACTGGAGTAATGGCTCCAAATAGAAGATGTACAGGAGGGGCGATAGAGGACACCCCTGCCTGACACCTTTCAAGAGTTCGAAGGTAGATGAAGTGGAGCCATTAACCGCCACACATGATGTGGCCGATGCATACAGTGAAGAAATAATCACAGCAAAAGTCCGAAGATGAAGCTGGTGAAACACTTGGAATAAAAATTCGTGATTCACCTTGTCGAACGCCTTTTCCTGGTCGAGACTTAACACCGCAAGAGTTTGTTGACGAGCTTGCGCTTCTTCCATAACACACCGAATAGTAATAAGATTGTCAGTCATCCTGCGCGTTGGAATTGAGCAGGATTGGCCCGGATCAAAAAACTCGTCGGCGATAAGCTTAAGCCGTTGCTGGAACACCCCAGTGAAGATTTTATAGTCCGTGTTGAGTAAAGTAATCGGTCTCCACTGGGTCACGAGTTTTGGATCCGGGCATTTAGGGAGAAGGATGATTTTCCCTACAGTAAACTCCGGTGTGATGGAAGACGGGTCTTGAATGATGGAATTGAAGACTCGCACCAGGAAAGGCCCAAGAAGTTTCCACGACGAATTGAAAAATGAGTAAGGTATGCCGTCTAAGCCCGGGCTGGACTGATGACGGCCGTCTGCCGAGAGAAACTTCTTGACTTCATCTTCGGTGAAGGGACGTGTTATGAACGAATCGGATTCCACAGAAAAAGGTCTCAATGCCTCAATCCACTGCTTCGTGGTGTCAGACGGAATGATTGGATGGCTAAAGAATGATGAAAAGTGAGAGTGAAAAGCTGATAAGATGTCGGCATCAGATTCCACTTCCTCACCTTCCACCAATAAACGATGGCAATGTTTATTGTTAGCCCGACGCCTCTCCTCAGCGAAGGCTGCCGATGACATGTGCCGGACGTCAGCAGCCCAGGTGAGTTTGGCCCTGAGTGCTGCGCCGGCAGCTTTCCGGATCATTAGAGCGTTTATTTCGCTCTTCACCTGTTGAATTTCAGCCTCAAACTCCTCCTTAGGGGTGGAACAGCGGAGGAGTCGTAGTATTTCTTGCAGCATGAGGAGGTAACGATGACGACGTCTGGCTGCATCCAATCCAATCTTCCGAAAAAATTTTTTGATTTTAGTCTTAAAGTTCAACCACGATTCAAGCGTAGGAGGCACATTGTGGAGATGTTTTTCCACAAACTGAACGAACATTCCCCGGTACTCTTCATTGTCGAGCAGAGAAACGTTTAGGAACCAGTTCATGTTGGTAACTCGATCTGCAGCAATTGCCGGAGAAACAAATGGAGGATCCCACGACCACACGATGGCACTATGGTCGGAAAAGGCGCAAGGAATAACCTCCATTGTTCCAGCTGCACCAGCAAACACATTGTCGACCAGAAAAAGATCAAGTCGTGATGCCACAGTGGGTCCTTGATGAAATGTGAACCCACTGAGATCACCACGAGAATTCACTGGCCAAAGATCAAACAATGCATTTTGCTGGCACAGACGATGCACATGTCCAGACGAAAAGATGTTGTTGGCGTCTGGACGACAGTTAAAATCACCAGCAATCACTACAGGAAATGATGAGCACAGATAGACTTGTAGGTCGTTGAAGAAGTCACGTTTCTCTGCACTCGCGCATGGAGCATACACATTAAGCAATCGGAATTGAAATTTAGAAGATGTAATGTCTAAAGATATTACCCTGCACTCGCTGTCGCACAAATAATTCGACACCTGAATGGAGGGGTTGAAGATGATAGTTGCAACCCCTTGCCCAAACGGTGACGAAGAGTTAATGAAGAACTGTCCACGAGGGAATTGTCTGCGAAGGCCGGGTAGATCGTACCATACTTGTGCAGGATCAAGTTTCACTTCCTGAAGCACAAGTATGTCCGGCCTGTACAGGGCAATAAACGTCGACAAAACCGATTGCTTAAAAGACGAACCCAGGGAACGCACGTTCAGTGAGATGACCTTCATTGTGGAATCACGTTGCTGGTTCTTGACACTTCTTCGAAGGAGATTGGAGCTTCACTGATGATGGTGGAGGCTCCTTCGACTTCCGCCTCGGAGATCGAAACGAGGATGAAGACGAAGCGCTGCGATGATGGCCCTCGCAGCTGTCTCGATCGGTAGAAGAAGAAGCAGCAACGCCGTCCCTTCTGCTGTGATGCCGTCTGGTCTTGTGCCTGCGAGATTTGGATGACGTCGCAGGCACATCCCGCTGTGCTGATGCTGATGACTTGGTATTCCCAGCAGATGATGACACTGAAGCTGAAGTGGGCGCACAGGCAATCCGAAGAGGCTGCGAAGCCGATGTCTTCGCCGGCGGAGGAAGAGATGGAAAATCCTCCTCTGGGAAGATCGATTCGGATAACGCCGATACGTCCACATCTTCTTCTGCAGAGCTCACCTCCTCGACCATCGAGATGTCGCTTGATGGCTCCGGGAAGGGGGCGCCGTCTAGGATTTCTGATGGGGGAGGAGTGTGTGGAATCTCCTCCCTCGGTTTATCAGCTAGTGGCGCTGGAGGCGGTGGCATCTCCTTCCCGGACTCCATAGGCGGCGGAGATGGCGTCGTACGCTGCCTTCGAGGTGGGCGCGAAGGCGACGTGGCTCTGCTCGGCTCTGTTGACTTGGCCGGCGATGTCATCATCGGTGGTTGCTGGGGAGACACTCCTTCAGGCGAAGATGGAGCTGCTGGCGATGCAAGCGTCCTCTCCGGGCACTGGTGAAATTTGTTAACTATTTTGTTACAATAGGAACATTTCACCAGGAGAGGACAGTCCTTCCTGACGTGGGCGGTCTTCTTGCAGTACCAGCAGCACTGCCTTTGACCTTTGTAAGACACGGAGACTTTATCTCCGCGCATTACAACATCTTTAGGAATGTCTCTATTTAAGTCCATGTAGACTATGATGTCTCCAGTTCGTTGAAGCGGAGAATCTGGGTGCTGAGGATACGAAATCCTATGCACCACACCATAGTCTGACATGAAGCCCCTGAGATATTTCTCAGTCATCAGCGGCGATGCTCCCCGGATGCAGACTGGAAGATATCCGGGTTCAGCATAACTCAGGTGGACGGTGGTCTGTCCAACCTTGATGGCACCAGCAGACACAATTCGGTCTGCCACATTACGTTGCCTACAGAGCATCCTCGACTCAGTCGGAGAAAGCCTCTGTAGGACCAAAACAGCGGGATCGCCAGACGGGAGAACAGGAGGGATATTCGTTGCCGAATATACCTCCTTCATAAACATGCCAACGGCGAAGGGGCCGTCGGCAATCATGTTCACCATGTTCTCCATGGTGAACGAAAAAGAGTTCGGTGGGGGGGGGGGGGTGAAACCTCCCCCGGGGTCGCCGGGGGGAGGATCACAAAGTCACACGATTATTCTCGCGCGCGTAAGATGTAGAGTTGCGGCGAGAATAATTACAAAGTTCAAAGTTCGGAAAAGTCACTCACTCACGGAAGATCGACGGGCCGATCTCAGGCTCCGCCGGGGCTCGTAGATGCTCGCCTATCCTCCGTGGTTTCTTGTGGTTTCCGAAGGCTCTATCTCGGGCGAAGCGTAAGCTTAAAAGGCAATATGGAACAAGCCGTGCACTATTCCAATCGTATATAGATGAATTTAATATGAGGGAGATGCATCGTGGGAGGGATTTTTTTAATGTATTCTTAATATGCATAGCAAAAAATTATGGGATGTTAAATTAATATTAGGATATTAAAGATTCTTTACCTTAATTTACTGATTAAAAGTTTTACGTTTATTCTTTTTATTACTGTATAATTTACAATTTTTATTGATTTAAATTTTTTTAAATTATAATCAGTATGTTAAAAATGGACTCACCGTAAAAATTGAGCGAAAAATCCATGATTATAACAAACCTTCTCCATAACTTCAAATTGATATAAATTTAATATTATAAATTTAATATTTGAATAAACTCAATATCAAAAATAAATTAAAAAATCAACAAGACAAAAGTAACTTTAACAATTTAAAATTACATAGAAAATTTATAGAGTTACCTCCCCTCCCCAATAACAAGGAATGTAACGTGCTAACACATTTTAAAATAATGCTTTGGCAGAATCTGCTAAAACCTTGCAAAGATCTTTAAAAAGTATAAAATGTTCTTACAATTATTTTAATTCATAATCCAAATACTTTCCATATGGTGAATTCAATTTTAAGTTACATTCCTTGTTATTGGGGAGGTGAGGTAACTTTTTAATTTTTCTAATGTAATTGTAGCCCTTAAAGATGCATCTAATGTACCATAGTTATTAAACAAGTAAAGTCCTCAGTCGATAGTAAAATAAAGTTAAAAACAATTTTTGTCTTCAACCCCATCCTTCAAAATGGCAGATGATGTTGGTGCCTCCTCAAGTGTCCATGTAAAATTAACCTACTTTTTATATGCTTTTAACCTTTAAAACTGTTTAGCTAAGATAAATAATCATAGAGATAATATAAACATTTAAAAGGATTATTCGAGCTTTCCTGCATTTTCATTTAAGCTCAGAAGGAGCAAAGTATATTCTAAAATACATTACGAAAACGCTCGTTATTCTGCATAAAATCCATATTTGGCATTGCTATACTTATATAAATAAGATTTGATTCAAAAATTCTTTTTTTGTTGCCGAAATGATGAGTGCTCATTTAAGGCTAACCAAATAAATAAATAACCTTTTAATTGTCAGTAATCTTACAAACACGAAACACGGAATTCTTTTGTGTGATTTTAAAAGACCGCCACTTTACGCAAATAAAATCATTGATTTCTTTGTGATACAAGACCCACTCAACTTTTTTTTTGGCAATTTAGTAATATTTTGTAATATATCAAATGTTTAAATCACTTATTAATTAGTAATAATTTTGTAAATTCTTATACTAAGCGTTTCAATAACATTAATTGATTATTGTTAAATATCTACAAATTATAAATAAACTTTATTAATTTCAAATAGTAATTAGTAACTTCTGAGTAAAATGCTGCGAAATGGGTCAAGAGTGGCGTCTTTAAGTGATGCTTCACTGCAGGGCAGATACGAAACAGTTGCTATAAATGAGTTGTTCAATTGGGTGTCTCCGAGAGATGCTGCACTGCAATGCACGCTGTGCTCGCAGTTACTAAAAGTCAACTTTGCCCTAAAATACACATATACCAAAACTGTTATGTGCCGAATTGTACATCAGGATACAAGACAAATACAGAAAAAGTAAGCCTTTTTGAAGCTCCAGGCCATAAAGATTTACTTGCGAAGTGGCAAAGAGCAATTCCTAATAGAAAGGTATTGTTAACTCAAAAATGTTTTGTGTGTGAAAAACATTTTACGGAGGATGAAGTAGTGAAAAAATGATCAGCTGAATATAATGGCAAAACAATAATACAGAGTACTATGAGACGGAAACTTGTTGCCAATGCTGTTCTCAGTTTAATCCCTGCGTGCCCTAAACACCTCTCAAAAGTTGTTAAAAAGAGAAACCTCCCGTTGCAAGAAAAACAATAGAGCCTGCCCGAAAAAAAAAGAAAACAGTGAACAATCAGAGCTATGATTTAGAATGTGGTAGCCCTTGTTCTCCTGGAACTGAAGCAGATCCAGACATTGCATTCCAGATTGACAGTGTAGTCACATACGACTCATGGGAATGTGACGACATTATTGACCATGACTACAATATACTCGCATGCCAAAAGTCATGGGTTAGCACCTAATAACGTGTGGGACCTCCTCTAACCCAGCGAAGTGCCACAATGCGACGTGGTATTGATTCCACAAGTCGGTGGAAGACATCTAAAGACATTACCAACCATTCCAACTGGAGAGCTTCCCACAACTGCCCATTACGGAGCCACCACCGGCTGGCACAGTGCATGCTTGACAGCTTGGGTCCATGGCCTCATGGGGTCTGCGCCACACACAAACCCTACCATCAGCTAGTATCAGCGGGAATCGAGACTCATCAGACCAGATCACACGTTTCCAGTTGTCAAGTGTCCAGTCGATGTGTTCATGGGCCCAGGAGAGACATTGCTGACGATGTCTCGTTGTTAGCAAGGGCACCCTCGTGAGTCTTCTGCTTCCACATCCCATGGACACCAGATTTCGTTGCACAGTTCGCATTGATACAGCTCTAGTATCATCCTGGTTAAAATCTGATGTCATCTGGCGTAGTGTCAGTTGCCTGTTAGCAATGACCACCCTATTCAGATGCCGTTGGTCCCGTTCATTGAGAAGGTGTGGTCGAGCACTGCGTTGACCATGGTGGGAGGTAATGCCGTCAAGTTGGTACTCTCGGTAGACTCTTGAAACTGTGGATCGTGGGATGTTGAATTCTTGAGCCACCTCCGATATTGAATGACCTGTACGTTGTGCTGCACATACCAGGTCACGTTCGAACTCTGATAGCTCTTGTAGTCATTGTCACACTGAACACCTCACCCCTTACTCATGACTGTGTAACTAAACCTACTGACACTTATTTGCATATTTATATCGTTTTGCACATTATGCTACTGCCACTTGAAAAATAGTCCACTGCTATCCCATGACTTTTGGCATGTGAGTGTATGTCGGAAGCTGTTGACTGTATTATATACTATGTTGTAGGCTTCGTTTCCAAACGAGCGAAAAATTTTTGAGCTAATTGTCCAACATGTCTACAGGCATTAAGTGTTCCTGAACCAAAGTAATTCCCAAGCAGATTTAGTAAAACTTACGTCTGGTGGGGGGTCTTACCCACCCTAACATATTTTTATTTCGATTTTTAAGAGCTGTAGAAGAATGTTTTGCGCTATATGCTGGGCTAAAAGAAGCTTACAATTACGTAATCAATGAGTCTTGCTAATGAAAGAATTTCTGAAGTTTCCTTATAAGACACGTAAACTTCTCTTATGAGGGGAACACTCATTCTTCTGTGGGGAACACTGAAGGAGGAGGTCTACAGCAATCCGCCCACCGGAGATGAGCTCATTGCACCCATTGAAGGTTGTAGTCGAGCAATTACACCCGACCAGATTGTGGCAGCTACCAGCTCAAAGATGTAACCAGTGCATTGGAGCTGGGGGCAACCATTTTGAGGGGGTTCCTCGACATTGATTTGTTACTTTCTTCTTATTCTTATTCCTTGTATCATTTTACTTTTGTTTTGTAGTTCAATGTGATGTTCTGTCTGTATGCAGAATAAAAGTGATCTGCACTCTCAAGTGTTTTATTTATTTGCTTTAACAACTCTACAAGAAAATAGACAAACGTCGATATCTCGCACAAGATTCAAACTAGATGTAATGTTTATAGGACATTTTTTGTTCCATTTGAACCATACAATGTTCCTAAACAATTATGCTGGACAAGTTTGGGTCACCCTGTATAAGAACTCTAATTTTATCTATTTTCCAAGAATTTAGTCCAATTTAGAAAACATTCTTGAATCGCCCCTGCTACGCCACCTATATTGTCTATTCCTGTTAAAATTTGTATACAGAAAAATCCAAACACAGAATTTGAACATTATAGCGGAGTACCAAGTAAAAAATTAATTTCCGATGTATATTTGTTATAAACCATAATTTTCGAGATAATCATTTTTAATATTATAATGGAAATCAAAAAGTTGTACCAACTATTCTCTTCATAATGTCTAAAATACTATACTATACCGTACTATAGTATACTGTATTATAATATATCTTTGTAAATAATCTGTTTATATTGCTATCCTTAGCTTGTTGGATGGGAGAGCTAGCCAACAAAAGTGGTGGATAGCCAACTAAAGCTCTGGACTTTTACATCCAGCTTTTACAACAAACTAAAGCTTTTACATCCAGAGCTTTATAGCCAACTAAAGCTCTACTGGGTGCGCAACGCGTGCCAACGGGCACTTGCAAAAAAGAGCTGAGTGAGTTGATTAGTCGGAGTGTAACGATGACCATGCGCCCGCTCGCATGTTTGCTATCCACGCAGAGATAGAGGCAGTTTCGCGATTATGTCGTATGAGGGCGCACACGTCCCTATCCAGGTAGAGAGCCTTTATAATCAGGCTCTCTATATCCAGGTTAAGGTTTATAAAAGAGCAAGGTCTATAAAACCTCTGTTTTGAAAGAATTACAGCAGTACAATATATATTTATTTTTAGTTGAAGAAAAACAAGTAATCGTTCTAAAAATGTTGTAAACTGTTATACAAGAACTTAAATATAATATCAGACTTTCGATAAGTAAATAAAATTTAATATTTTGTTTAAACTGTTCGCTACATAGAAAATTTTAAAAATTCATTTATGATATAGTTGTTAATTTTATAGCGGATTTGTTTAATGTAAATACATGTATATCAAAACTAATTATACATTGCTGGGCTCAACAATAACATTTTATTTCAGTAAAAACATGAACAGTTTACAATTTCATTTTATCTTAAAAGCATATTTTTATTAACAAAAGAATTTTTTAATTAACCTTTGAGGTATAATAAGATAATAATAAATTTAAAACACACATTTGCTTCTACATTTTAGAATAAACATATTTAAAAGATAAAAGTATAAACTCCTGGGGAAACCAGAAATAGGGAAACCAGAAATAAATATACAAATGGGAAGAAAATGTGGATATGATAATGAAAGACAAAGTAAATAACAACTCTTTAACCACA
>JAHWFO010071711.1:0-15512 GCA_023313115.1 Rhysida immarginata | reverse complement strand
TGTTTATAGTTTGTACAATATGAGAAAACATAAGTGTGGCATGAAAAATGTGCAGTTAGCAATGAAAATCGGTTATACAAAATGTGCATATTGTCCAAAGTGCTTTTGATTGGCTACTTCCGCATTTCCTGTGAGACACGTTTTCCTTTCTACTATAGGATCCTTAAACCAGCCGATCCCATCCCAAATCTGTTGGAATTTCAGCTATTCCCAATCTCAAGAGTTGCCTTGACCGGAATTAGCTTCTCATGCTAGCAAGATGCTGTATTTAAATAAACTAGCAAGCCAACTGAAAATGGTTTCATCGAAAATATGGCTGGAACACGGGTAGTCAGTACACAAGCAAGAGCGACATTGGATGAACAACCAAAACGAATGGCTTTATATTGCTTTTACAGTGACGTTTTACACATTGTTATGTTGACAATTGTTTATAATTGTTGTCATAACATTATTATTAGATTTTAATTTCAAGCATGGTCTAGAATACAATGGTCCGAAAACTCCATTGTTAATCCACCAATCACAAGTTTTGAGTATGGAAGCAGACATCAACGATTAACGAAGAGTTGGATAAATAAATAAATTAATTAATTAATAATAATAATCTATATATATAAAGAAGGATGTTTGTTTGTTTGTGGATTTGTGGGTTTGTTTGTTTGTTTTTTTATACAAATCTACAGTTTTATTCCGATCTTGATAAAATTTCGCATACATGACCTTCAAAGCATGAGGAAGGTCACTGTCTACCTCAGATTTCGAAAAAATAATAATTATTGATAAAAAAATCGATATTCATGGTTATGGCAGGGCATATTAATGAGAAATATCTCATGACCAACAATGCAAGACAAAGTTTTTGCAACAATGGTATCAACACGCAATTCACAAGCACTCTGCATGGACCAACAATATATATCTCATGACCAACAATGCAAATAAAAGTTTGTGCAATATAGAATTCAATGCATAGAATTCCTGCTATTCAGGCTTTTCTTAGAAAAGAGAATTCTCAGGACTTAACAATTTCTTGAAAATCCTTAAAAATGATCAGTAACTGGACATAATGAGTTAGCAGACTATTGAGAAAGAGTGAAAGACGATAGAGGAAGCACTCCTTAAGCACCATGCTGTATTGAGCAAATGGTAAGCAAATAAATAGAAGAATCGGCAACCGCTAGACTACACAAAGTGATGAATGGCCAATTTTTGCTTCAAAACATCGAAAGAAGAAAGGAAATTGCAGCAACATCAAGTGTACATCTAAAGTAAGATTACGTGAGTAAAAAATTATTTAGACTAGAAGGCATCCTTGGAGAGGTCCATCCATTGTGAGCCTTTAAAAATTTTTTTTTCGGTAAATCAAGTCCCGGTATATATCACCTAGAATGGATTTTTTCAATGAAGACGTAAATTTCCTGTCTTTCGGATTTTTCTTAGAATGGATTGTAGTGATTGAGTTATTATTTAACAAATTTGTAGGTTTAATTTAGCTTTTTGAGGCTGTTCTGTTTACCTACTGTGTAATTATCCTGGGCAACGCCAGGTCCTCTGCTAGTCTTCTATATAAATAAAGAAGGATGTTTGTGGGTTTGTTTGTTTGTGGGTTTGTTTTTTTATACAAATCTACAGTTTTATTCCGATCTTGATGAAATTTTGCATACTTGACCTTCAAACCACGAGGAAGGTCACAGTCTACCTCAGATTTCGGAAAAATAATAACTATCGATAAAAAATCGAAATTCATGGTTATGGCAGGGCATATTAATGAGAAATATCTCATGACCAACAATGCAAGGCAAAGTTTGTGCAACAATACGTATCAACACGCAATTCACAAGCACTCTGCACGGACTAACAATATATATCTCATGACTAACAATGCGAGGAAAAGTTTGTGCAACAATAGATATCAACAATGGTGTCAACACGCAATGCACCAACATTAGGCAGGGATCAACAATACAGGGTTTCATAACTGGCGTCCCGTCTTTAGGTCCAAATAACGACTCAAGGGGAACAGATTGGGGGAAAATGAATATTGATTATTTGGTTTTAATGTCCCCTAATTCAGAATAAAAACATTTCGCATCCCTGGTGGTGAAGGGGTAAATTTTGAAAATTTTAATTTTGTAGGGGTAGGAGTTAGACCCCATGTGTTGTTTAGAAAGTTGTAGAGCATCATGTAAAATGTGGGTTTAGCAAAAACCCGGTGAAAAACATCTCATCCCCTGCCCTTTATCGAGTGGGTAGAGTGAAAGGTATGGCTAGCTAATATAGACAAAAACAGAAAAACTCATTAGAAACCTTTCACTTTACCCACTCGATAAAGGCCAGGGGATGAGATTTTTTCACTGGGTTTTTTGCTAAACCCACATTTTACATGATGCTCTATAACGTACAAATTTTTCAGAATAACGTACAAATTTCCAGGTCCCTTGAAGTCCGTTGTAACGGGGTTTTACTGTATAAATTTTTCATGGACTTAAAAAAGAAAAACGTTTAAAAAAAAATCCAAGAACAAAAGATAATTCAACAATAAAGACTTTGTTTCAAAAATATCTTGAATCTTACTTTGGAAATTTCTTTGCAACAGAATAAGCATGTGACAAAAGATGTGGTCTAAAAATAAATAAATAAATAAATAAATAAATAAATAAATAAATAAAGATTCATTAGAATGAATTCATTACGGAGAATCCAATTCTTAATGCAAATTTAAAATTTAAATAAAAGAAACAAACAAAAAACAAGCAAACAAATAACTTAAAGAGTAAGCAGTGAAATGGTTAAATGAATTTGGTTTTTCTCTTTATCATAATATATATTTTTAAGTCTTCTCTTTAAATTAGCCATGCTCAAAAAAATTTATATACCAGGGAGCTGAGATGCTACAATTCCATTAATGTGATTCTCCAAACAAAATTTTTATACTAGAAAAATTTTAAAATCCTAGATATGGTATGACCAATTTATTGTTTAATGAGCAGTGATCATTTAAAGATGAAGTACAATAGAATATTTGCAGAAAGAGACCATGCTATGTCATCATCAAGGATGGATTGAGAAGGGTTTGGTTTTTGAACTTACTATAAGATGAATGAAAGATGCACTATTATTTTTCTAGTGGTCTTTCTTGAGATGAAATGAACCTACAGTAGATTCCCTCTTATCAGTCTCGCTTGAACTGAACCTATTTTCGTCAAGATTTTTTTTCACTCAAGGTCTATACACACATGCCCTAATATATATTTATGTGCCCCCCCCCCCCCAAGAATCGTTCACGACCCCCCTCACTGAAACACTGCTCTACTTGACAGTTTAAACAATTATCAGTGTTCGAAGACTAGGAAGAAACGGACATCGATCAGTAGTTTACAGGTGATAAAATTCCAGAAAACGAAGTATTAACAGATGATGAAATCATTGCAGTTATCAAAGAAGAACAAAATTCAGAAGTAGTGAATGGCACTGATGATTGCAAAAAAATAAATATTCATAGTGAAAGAAAGCCTTTGTCTATGATGAGATATATGTGACTCCAAAAATCATGGGAGATACGTTCCTATAGCACTTGTAAATTGTGAAAAAACAGGAATATTGATGTTGTCAAAAAAACTATAAATTTTGCCTCATTTTATGGTTTAAATTTACGTTAATATTTATGTTACAAAATTAGTAAATTATATTGCCAGGATAAAGAGTTGGATGCTCGGATCGGTGCAGCAAGCTGTGTCAGATGTGAACTATGGCAATCCATGGTAACAAAACGTGAGCTGGGAAACAAGCCAAGCTCTCCTTTCCAAATCTATTTTTGTCCCCATTTTCACCTATGGTCATGAGTCTTGGGTAATGACCGAAAGAGTGCGATCGCGGGTACAAGAAGCCAAAATAAGATTTCTGAGAGGTATGGCAGGAGTTACCCTAGTAGATAAGAGTGCACAGCAGCACAATAAGGGAGTCTTTAAGTGTTGAGCCGCTACTTCTCTACATTGAGAGATCTCAGTTGCGCTGGCATGGCCACGTGATATGGATCCCGCAAACTGGTCTTCCTAGGCAATTATTATTTTCCAAGCCGATGGGTAAGAGACCAAGGGGTCAGCCTAGAACCAGGTGGCTAGACTACATGGACAATCTGGGTTCGAGTCGCTTGGGTATTACCAGGGAGGGCATGCGCCCGATGGCGGAAGATCGCGATCACTGGAGATCATCCATAGGGCCGCTGCCCCCACTACCCAAACGGATAAGTGGGTTTGAAAATAATTAAGTAATATTGTTCTTAATAATTTAGCATTAAAACGCATAAAAAAGTATACAGTGATTCAGAACTTCTGTTACAGAAGAAAATGGCAGATAGCTTAATAAAAAGCATTTCTTTTAGTACCCTCTATGTGTCCCATTTTGCACCGGTATGGCACTATATTTGTTTCAGTGGTTTGACTGTTTGCCATTGTCTGTCCCATGGCCAGCAAAATCGCCAGATCTTCATCCGATGGACTTCTTTTTGTGGGACATCTGAAGACCCTATGTATGCCACATCTGCAGATCACGTCGATGTTTCACTTCCATGGATTGTTGATGCCTGTAACACCGTATGTACTATGCCTGGCATATTTGAATGGGTGCAGCAGTCAATGCAACAGTGATGCCAGTGTTGTGTACAAGAAAGGGGGCGTCAGTTTGAAGCACTTCTGTAACACACACATTGTCAAATGCCATTGTTTGCTGTTTTTTGGTGAAAGCTTAGTCATCAGAGTCAAGCTACTAGTACAGTAGGGGTAACTTAAGCTACTTCCTTGAAGTTTTGTGACACATAGATAAGGGAACATTCATCTCTAACGACAGGCAATGCAAAGCCCAGTCTTTGCTGCAGTGCTTTATCAATCTCTGGACTGCTTCATTGGACACATATGGAATCCCGGTGCTTTTACCACGTAAAATGTCACTTATCAACACATGATGGAAAGTAATAATGTTTGTAAAATATCAATACAATCGTGCAATTAAAAACCGGAGTGATAAGTAGGCAAAATACTGTCATATATTTGTAGACACCCTTTACCTTTGGTATTCAGACTACAAAATTTATAAAACCTGTGAATTTTAATTAAATCTTACGATCTATTGATTTAGATTTTCCATGTATCTTTTACATTTTAACTTAAGATCTACAATTAGATTTATAAGACGATCATTTTTTTAAAGAAGCTTTTGGGTGAGTTTTTATTGCACATTTACTGAATTTTTTAATCAATAATGAGTTTTGATTTTCACAAAGAAACTATGCAATTTCCACATTTACCAGTAATTTAAAACTGATTATTAACATGAAATACAGAGGGGTAGGAGTAAACAAAATCATTAAAACCCATCTTAAACACTGAATCACTGAAACTAGATTATATTGGGGGGAGGGGGCAATGTGTTGGCAATATTTTTTTCCCCCACAAATTCAAATCATAAAACTAACAGTCACCTTATATTCACACCTCATTAAAATGTTTAAAGAACTCTAAGGGCCGGTTCTACCAAACTCGGATAAATCCTCAGATAGAATAAGTACTTGAATAAAGCTCAGATAGGTCAAAACTGTGTTCTACCATCCTCAGATAGGATAAATTCTCAGATAAACACCAGAATAAACTAAAGATATCCTGATAGAGTTAAACGGTCCTCTAGAGGTCGGATAGCCACTTTATTCTTCGGATAGTGAATCATTTCGCTCAAATTTATGAGCGTTAATAGCGGTACTTCTGGTCCGCTTCGATTTGAAAATGCCTTCAAAACCATAGTATTTCGTCTTATACAATTACCATTTTAAACTACGACGGCAGGAATAAGTTTTAGGGTGCAAGTGAACAGCAGATTAGATCTAGATTACCTATCTGTATTTCATTTTCAATGATCGACAACATAGCCCCCAAAAGGAGAAACGAAACAGAAGTTTTGCATCTCTGAGGTCTGAGTTCTCCAGCTAAATTTGTTTTTCGCGTTTGTTTTTTCTGCCGTGCCGCATTTTAACATGAATACTGGAAAACTTTTGTTTTTTTCCATGATAGAGGGCTTTCTCTTATCATTGTAGTCTATGCACTGACTGGAATGAATACTTTTGTTTTTTCACGATAGATGGAAGCACTAAATATCAAACTGACCAATCACAGTGCGCCTTACATTGCTTGTGCTCTATACTTCAGATAAAGTTATCCGAGGGGATAAAAAATGTAACGCAACTTAGCAGTATACCGGGTTTAAGTTTAAACCTTGGATAGCTATCTGAGGATTTATCAGAGGTTAGTAGAACCGGCCCTTATTCAAGTATAAAATATTTCCAAAGAATTTTTTTTTTCAAGATTACTTCAAAACCAATTAACCCATGCAAAGCTTTCGAACTGCAATCTTTGAGTTTATTGAGGGGGTTAAAAATGCAAATTCTTTTAAAAGTAATATTATGACATGTAAAGACAAAGGAATTTTTGAAAAAATTAGAATACAGACTGAGGTACAGGTTATAACGACCCTCTTTATAACGAACACTGTTATAACGGACTCCTCGATGTAACTAATTATTTTTGAAGTCCTGGAAAACTAGAACAGATTTAAAGTATTAAAAAAAAAAAACTTAACGAACTTCAATTTTAACAAACTTCTCACTGATTTTAAACTCAAAGTTTTAGAATGTGTAGAGAATGGAGAAAAGAAAAGCTTTATTGCCAAACAGTCTGAACTTTCTTAATCAACTTTATCAACTTTCATCAAAGATAAAGAAAAAATAAAATGTTTTTCATTCATTTATATTTTATAGCAAATGATAATTTTATGGTAGATCATGAATTAACTGATGCAGATATTTGGAAAATGTGATGCAGCCTCAAGACTTAAATCTTGAAGATTCTTCTTCGTCATGTGTAAATGAATTAACGACTCTCTTTAACTTTTGAATTAACCTCCAACTCTTCTTCTGGATTTGCAGATCAAAATGAGCGTTCGCTGTTAGTGATTTTGCTTGAGGAGTCATATTTGTCATTGCATACTGTATGAATTTCACAAGGGCAACAATGCAAACATGGCCAACAAAACTAGTTGTATCGTTTATCCAAAAGCATTAAATGTCTACATGTGTCAGTGTTGGTTTACCACATTCTGATAAGGCAATTTTGACCTCTCTGTTGTCTCTTGTAAGGAAGGCCAACAGAGATGAAAAGTGACATGCTTCGTGCAGATCCTCATCAAACACAAACAAATAGAAAAGGAGTTTGGATCCCACCCCAACTTTCACTTCATAATAAAACTCTTACTCTGTCAGATTTTTGACTGTGATGTTCTGTCCCATCCATATTCTCCAGATTACCATTTCTTCAGATCACTGCAGGACTTTGTGGGAAAAAGATTCTGTTAAGGATTTATGTATTTGCTATTTTTCAGTTTTGCTACCAGGTGGCGTTACTTGTTCTCCCCCCCCCCCCTTCTTACTGTAGCTTTCACAGAATAAACATCGTAAGTTTTTTGCTGTCGTATTTTACTATGTTTGCCATAGTTTCTTTCGCCAACTATACATCTATGAGTTCATGAATCGCAGGTACAAACTTTCCTAAATCTGTCATCATAAATAACACAAACATTTTGGTCCTTCGAGCCGGATAATATTTGCAACTATCGAAGTTATCTCTCTCGAGTGCTTTGCTTTCATGAACTCAGTTGATCATTGCTCCTGGTCCTTCGAAATGTTGAATGTGTGTTTTTGCTGAGAAAACATCGTGATGTTTCTTCCTGCCACTTCAGTGTACTGATTATTCGTCGTGTTTGTGACTGTCTCGCCGCTCCATGCTGTCGTTTGCACATCACTGACTCGTCTTCCCGCCATCATTAGTGCCTCTCCCGCCATTCCGTCATCTTGTCTTTACGCATCTCCTACTGCTTCAATTTGCTGGCTTCATCAGATACAATGGATCCTAAAAGAAAGCGCACTTCCATCAAAGCTATGCTAACTCGTTTTGAATCCCATGTTCGAGCACTTGAATCTACAAATTCTTCTATGCCATTGAATGATTTCGATGCTGTTCAGCTACGGAAACGCTTGCTCAATGCAGAACCGTTACTCGTCTCGTTTCATGAGATTCAACTGGAGATCGACGCAGATGAAACAAACGATACTGACTCTGAATCCGCAGAATTTGAAGATAAGTATACTTTAACACAATTACTGGAAACTCTAGAACAAAGACATGCTAAACCCACAAATGAGCGATCCGCCACATCAAGAAGTTTCGTCTCGACGTCGTCCTCCTGTCCGGTCTGCAATAAAGATCATAATTTATACTCGTTTAATTTTCAAATCTATGCCTGTCAAGGAACGTTTTGCTAAAGTAAAGAATTTAAAATGCTGCATAAATTGCCTTTCTAAGTGTCACTTCTCTATGAACTGTAGCTCTAAGCACAGCTGCAACAAGTGCAAAGCTAGACATCATACTCTTCTACATCTAGATCCCATAACCACCCCGGAGAACTCAGTTGTTGAAAATGATACAGTCACCCTCTCGGCATTGTCCTCTTCTGAACAATGTGCTATTCTCTCCACTGCTGTTGTGAACGTTATTGATCATCATGGTCAAGTTCATCAGGCAAGAGTTCTACTTGATTGTGGTAGCACTTCATCGTTTGTAACTTCCTCTCTATGTAAGAAGCTCCAGCTGCCTCAAACTCCAGTCAACATCCAAGTTCAGGGCACCACCAATTCTACTACCAGTGTCCATTGTCGTTGTGAAGTTCTTTTGCATTCTCGAGTATCCAATTATTGTTTGAAATCTCAATGTTTGGTTGTTCCTCAGATTACTGGTCATCTGCCCAACCCACCAATTGATCTTGCCAACATAAACATTCCTCATGGCCTGAAGATGGCTGATCCTCACTTCAATGTCCCTGGAGAAATCGACATTCTCCTTGGAGTAAATTCATTCTGGCAAATTGTTCTCACTCGGTGCATTCCACTTGGACCCAGAATGCCTATTCTGCAAGCTTCTCATTTTGGATGGATTGTAGCTGGTTCGTTTCCTTGGAATACTCCACCAGACATTCGTTGTAACTTTAGTCGTAGTTCTATTTGCATTCAAGAGCAAATTTGGAAAATTTCTGGAAAATGGAAGAACTTGTTACCCCTAAGCTGCGCACTTTGGACGAAGACGAGTGTGAATCTCATTTCAAGAGCCATACCACGCATGATTCTACTGGTCGATTTATTGTCAGTATTCCTCCTGAAGTATTAGGTGATTCATATGAAACAGTTGAAAAATCTCTTCTAAATCTTGAAAGAAAATTTGCATCCAACACTGCCTTGCATCAGCGTTATACACAGTTCATGCAAGAATATGAAGACTTGGGCCACATGTCCGTTTGCGACCCTGCACCTTCTGAGGTTTCCTGCTTTTTACCTCATCATGGCGTTCTTAAAGAAGATAGCCTGACTACAAAGCTTCATGTCGTTTTCAATGCCTCTGCTCCTACTACATCGGGTGAGTCACTTAATTCCTTACAACTGGTTGAGTCACTTAATTCCTACAATTCAACATGATCTGCTCAGTGTCTTAATTCGATTTCGCAAACATGTCTACGCCTTCTCAGCTGATATAGAAAAGATGTACGCCAAGTTTTGGTTGAGGAATCTCAAAGACCATTACAGCGCATCTGATGGAGACCTGATCCAAATGACTCCATCAAAACCTATAATCTGAACACTGTTACTTATGGTACTGCTTCTGCTAGCTTCTTAGCAATTCGATGTTTGTTCGAACTGGGCATTGAATGCGCACAATCCCTTCCTGAGGTCTCTCGAATCATAAAAGAAGACTTCTACATTGACGATTTGTTGGGTGGAGCGAACGACATCTCCACAGCAAAGGTACTGTGCAAAAACCTTTCTGCTACTTTACAAACTGGTTGCTTCAACTTACGAAAATGGATCTCGAACGAGCCTCTAATTCTTTCAGACTTCATAGAGTCTGACATTCATCCAATCCAAGTTGATATTGGCTCGCATGATAGCACAAAGACTCTTGGACTGCATTGGTCGCCACTTGATGATAAGTTGGCATTCTCTATTTCTCTTACCTCTCCAAAAAGGATAACTAGGCGTTATCCTGTCCGACATATCTCAGATTTTCGACCCTCTTGGCTTGCTAAGCCCTTGCACTATTAAGGCCAAGATGATGTTGCAAGCGCTTTGGTTAGAGAAACTTTCATGGGACGATATTATTCCTTGTTCCTTGTCCACTCAATGGTTGAACTTGAAAAGTGATCTTCCTGCCCTAAACGAAGTGGCCTTCCCCAGACGTATCATATGCGATGAGTCGAAGAGTATACAGCTTCACGCCTTCTCCAACGCGTCCATCAAGGCCTATGGCGCCTGCATCTATGTGCGCTCTGTTGATCAAAACGGTGCTGTTTTCTCAAATTTATTGTGTTCGAAAGCTAAGGTGGCTTCTCTCAAGTCTATATCTATTCTCAAACTAGAACTTTGTGGTGCTCTCACTCTCACCCGCTTAGTCCAGCAGGTTACTTCTGCACTCCAAATTACATTTGATCAATGCTTCTTCTGGACTGACTCCACTATTGTACTTGGTTGGTTGAAAATGCATCCAAATCGTCTACACATGATCTTCCAGAAGTAAAAAGGTTAGATGTAACATCTGCCACTGCTGCATGTTCTTCATTCCCATTTTCAAGATTTTCAGATTTTGATCATCTTAATCGCATCGTTGCCCTTATATTGCGTTTCAAGAACAATTGTCTAAGTCCCAAGGATGTCCGACTGTATGGTCCTCTTACACCTTCGGAAATTGAGCGTGCCTTCCTGACTCTTGTTAGACTTTCTCAAAACCACTCGTTCCCTGAGGAGATTAAAATTTGTCAATCCCACGATCCTCGATCACGTTCGAAGCTGCCCTCCTTGTCCTTGTTTTTGGACTCTGACGGCCTGCTGCGGGTTGGAGGTAGATTGCTTAATTCCGACTACTCGTTTAATAAGAAATTTCCCCTCCTCATCTCTGGGAAACATCTACTAGCTAGACTGTTAGTCACCTCAGAACACCTTCGCCTTCTGCATTCTGGTCCTCAACTACTTCTTGCATCACTAGGAGAAAGGTGCTGGATTACTAATGGACGAAATCTGGCCAAATGGGTTGTTCATCAGTGTGTTAAGTGCTTCCGTGCTGCTCCGAAAGGCATTACACCTGTCATGGGTAATCTTCCTCGTAACAGAGTTGAAACAGCTTTTCCCTTTCAATCTGTTGGGATAGATTATGCAGGCCCTATATTGATTAAAGACAAAAGGGGTCGAGGCTGCAAGACTTCCAAGTGTTTTATGTGCTTATTTGTTTGCTTCGCTACCAAAGCCATTCACCTCGAGCTCGTCACTGACTTGACAACAGATTCCTTTATTCTGACTTTTAAGAAGATTCGTGTCTCGTCGTGACTGCCCTTCACACATTTTTTCTGACAACAGGAGAAATTTCCTGGGAGCCCGTTCTTTGCTGCGAGATCTTGGCGTGTTCTTGAAGTCCAGCGAGGATTGCATTACTCGTTCTGCTTCTAAGCTGGGTATTCAGTAGCACTTCATTCCTTCTCATTCTCCCCATTTTGGCAGCCTTTGGGAGGCAGGTATTAAGTCCTCCAAGCATCATCTCAAAAGAGTCATTGGCAACGCCAAATTAACTTTTGAAGAACTTTATACTCTTCTAGCCCAAATCGAAGCGGTATTGAATTCTCGTCCTCTGACTCAGTTATCTAGTGAACCTGAGGATTTTGAACCTTTGACACCAGGTCACTTTCTTATTGGAAGACCACTTACCACGATTCCAGATCCCTCAGTCATTCCCATTCCTTTATCAAGACTTTCCCGATTCCAGTTGGTTCAGCAACTGCTGCAGCACTTCTGGAAACGGAGTTTGGAATACATCGGTGAATTGCAGCAGAAAGCAAAGTGGCATCACTGCAGCTCCAACTTGAAACTGGACTCCCTTGTGCTCATCAAGGACGATCTCCAACCACCTATCCACTGGAAGCTCGGCCGTATCACCCAGTTTCATCCTGGTAGAGATGGCATCCCTCGTGTGGCCACCATCCGTACTTCTACTGGACTTTGAAAAGATCATTTTCAAAGATTTGTCCCTTACCTAACAATTGTTAATGTTTTGATTATTTGTTTTGCTGCTTTCTTTTTGCCACGTTTTTGAAAGTCAAGCCTTTCAAGGCGGGGGCTATTATGTTAAGGATTTATGTATTTTGCTATTTTTCAGGTGGCGTTACTTGTTCTTTCCCCTTCTTACTGTAGCTTTCACGGAATAAACATCGTAAGTTTTTTGCTATCGTATTTTACTGTGTTTGCCATCATTTCTTTCGCCAACTATACATCTATGAGTTCATGAATCGCAGGTACTAACTTTCTTAAATCTGTCATCATAAATAACACAAACAGATTCTAACGTCAAATTGAGCTCTGACTCCTTTGCATCACAGCTGCATTCAAAGTTTGGTTTCATGATGACGTGTGATAGATAAATGACAATGGTTATACAAGGTGGCCATGAAATAACTGCTCAAAATCATGGACTGGATTGGGCTTGTCATAAGGATGAAAATAGTACTCATAAATGTTAGTCCAGAAACATCCTTTATGATACATTTAATTATCACCTTCAAATCCATTAACATACTTTCTAAATTTTGATCGTTAAGAACTAGGATTCATGCTTCTTTCATTAATGTGTTCAATAAGCACCTTAATCGAGTCATGTATTGTAACAGTTGAAATCCAATGCAGTGTCCATGCATGGCACAACATTTTAGAATTCAAAACAAAAATCTCTCACACCTTCTTCGACAGCCCAACATGTCCTCCATGAGTGTAGCTGTTGCTTGCTCAAATCCCCCCCTCTGTCCCATAACATCTTTTAGAAGAGCCTTGTGTATGTAAAGGGCTGTATGGAACAGTTAAGATTATCGTGTGGAAATCTGTCACATTGAAGAGGCTCCCACATAGAATATTCGTAGCATGAAAAACCCTGAATGTAGTCGTACAAAATTTCATATTGCAGGCAGTGATGTTTCAAAGCTTTTCTCACAAATGCATTAAAACTTAAAAATTAAGGGTTTATTTAAGTTCAGTTTTATCAGACATTTTCAGTTATCCAACATACAGCCCACCCATATGTATTGGATAACACTGGTCGGCAAAAAAAAAGAAAAAAAAAAGTCGGGAGCAAGAACTTAAAGTCATGTGATTTTAATTGACTTTAGTGTGCTGAATCCAAAGCTGTTTACAGATTGATTCCATCACGTCTAGTTTTAGAGAAATTCTTATTTAAATAAAATACTAATATTGACATATTAAATACGTATTTATTATAAAAAAAAGTACAAAACTCTTACGCATGACATGACTTCTATGATATAAATTAAAATCTTAAATAAATTAAAATACTAACATAAAAAATAACTATTTGGTAGATCACTTTCTTTTACAAGTTTTTTATCTGTTGTTTCACGATTGATTTCCCAGCAGAAATCAGCTAACATTGCTGGGGACAGTTGCCGTTATATCTTTTTTCCATGTGCGCAATATCTTGGTGAAACCTCTCACCATGCTCATCAGACACGGCACCAAGATTTTCTGGGAAAAAATCTAAATGCGAATGCAAGAAGTGTATTTTTAATGACATGTTGCATCCGAGTTCTTGATATGAAGAAAGAAGTTCTTGTACCAGTTCTTTGTAATTTGCAGCCCTTATATTTCCAAGAAAATTGTGACATATGTTTTCAAAAGCTACCCATGCTCTTTTTTCTTTATTGACCAACTTAGATTTGAACAAGTAAACAATTGTAATGAAAACAAAAATTGCTTATAGCATCAAAACTAGACGTGCTAGATAAATTCTGAATACATATTTGGATTTAGCGCGTCGATATATATCGATTCCACATATACAGTCAATTCTCGTTAATACGAAATCGTGGGGACCAAGAAATTTTTTCGTATTATTCGTATTTCGTATAAACCAACAATACTAAAAGTGTTATGAAATAAGCACGGAAATAGAGTACTTTAAGTTAGAAATAATTTTTATTCATCTCTCCTAAAAAAATCTGTAATAACAGTTTGTTTTCGCACTAAAACAATTTTTTTTTCTAAATCACTATTGACTTTACAATATAATGTAAATAAGTCTTCAGGAACATCCTGACTGTACAATATATAAGATTTAATTTCCTCCATCAATTCTAACATTCTCTGATTTGATGGAGCAGATTGAATTTAAATGATAAGATTTCTCGGGCAGAAGATTATAAAATAGGGCGGTTTCGTCAGCGTTGTTTCGTCACTAGAGCACGCGAACTTTTCAATGTTCAGCTGGTTTGCAAACTGGTTAGCTTTTTCTTTTAGAATATCGCCGCTAATGGGAATATTCTTTTGTCGAGCCTAAAACAAATACAGCGTACAGTACATTATAGAAAAAAAGCGTACAGATTTCGTGTATCAGATTTCCCGTTAGTTTGAAAGCACGTGATTCGTTAGTTTGAAAAATTCGACTAAATAACCGATATTTTTTTAATCGAATAATCGACTAAAAATTATCGAATAAAAAGTATCGACTGATTAAAAAAATCGAGTATTCATTTATTCGAATAATTCAGAAGCAATCACATATGAAATGACTTTGAAAATTATTTTTATTAACTTTACACTTCGAAATCTGAAATTTTATCATTAAAATTGTTCCTAAAAGGACTATTTTTCAATAAAATTATGAAATTTTCCTTCGTATAAACCGTATTTTAATAAAAATATGTTCGTATAAAGCAGAAAATTTTACATAGTAATTGCTTTTTCGGGGACGGGCCACAAAATGTCTTCTTATTAACCGAAATTTCGTATTAACGAGAATTGACTGTACATTGTTTTGCTCATATTTTGATGCCGACCAGTGTAATTGGGATCCTAATGTCTTTTGTTTCAATTAAAGTCTGTATCAGTATTTTATTAAAGAAAATTAAAGATTTTTAAAATTATTTTTAAACAGAAGGCATATTAGTTTTATAAGGTTTTATTATTTAGTAATTTTAGATTCAGCAATGATTTTGGGTTCCCCCTCTCAAAACATGTCAAGCTGGTGAAGCCTTGGAGAATCACATTCATTTATTTTAGATAGCCATTGGGAAGAAACTTTCAGAAGTCATTTTCAAAGCAGTCAATGGAAAGAATTTATGTTGGTGAAACTAAATTAGTGTACACGAAACTTTGGTCGATAATTAAACAGCTCAAAATAGAAAAAAAAAAAAAAAAAATTAACTTCAATACATGTTATGTTGACATTACAAATAATGAAAACAATTTTTTTACTCTTATTAAAGCAGTTTAAGTTTGAAAATGGTTGCATGTAGCCCACTTAAGCCTGGTAATATTCCACTTTGCCTCTAATAAAATCAAGCTTTTTTCAGCAATATTTGCACCTTATTTGCAC
>JAHWFO010071707.1:0-13173 GCA_023313115.1 Rhysida immarginata | reverse complement strand
AAAACAAATACTTCGTCACTATGCTCGATCGGTTAGTCTTCTATTGGTTCAGTAAATATGACTCGACTTCCACGTGCTTCGTTGGCCGGGTCAGTCTCATGATCTCATTTGTGGGAAAGATCATTTCACAGACTACAAGTGCCGCCATCCGATCTGAATCCTGATCCAATACCTAGAAGAATTACGGTTGTAATCAGAGGAAAATGTGGACTAAGAAGTCATTATTAGAATTCTCTCTGAAATAAAGTGGTCAATCTGTGTATAAGAACAAATAGAATAATTTAACTAGAGAGCTTTTTTTTTCGTTGACATACAAATTCCCTGTAAATATTAAAGTTGCTATGAAAATAGAGTAATGCCACCAATCAATGCTATTTTTCAATAATTTATAAATAACGACACAAACAGTTCTATTTTTCTTTATATATAAAAATATGGCTTGCGATTATTCGATTCTAACAAAGCCTTGAATCCTATACAGAGAGTCACGGTAGGAAAGTCAATATTTCGTGTACGTATACAATGAATTATTATAAGTCAAACTTTATATAAACATGTAGTATTTTATTAATGATTTCCGAGATACAGCTGTTGGTTAAGTATGTAAATACTATGCGTAACTGCCATCGTTGATCGCAAATAACCCTAAAGCGACTGTAGAAAAAAACTTATCAACTTAGTTTCTCCGTCAATGTATGATGGAATGACGATAGGCCCCGTTATTTTAGAAAATCGTATGGCAGAGCAGAGTTATCTCGAATTTCTACAACATACGCTTCCGAAACAACGAAATGATATTCCTCTGGATACACGACTAACAATGTATTTTCAGCACGACGAATGCCAGTACACTTAAATGCAGTTTTTCCTATCGCTGGATTGGTCGGCGAAATAGTTAGCTGGTCGCCAAGATCACCCTATCAACTCCCCTGGATTTCTGCTTGTTAAAACGACAGTCAATATACCAGTTTATTGCACGTACAATAGAGGCTGTGGGCCTAATGAGGAAACTTGAAGATAATTTCAGGCGCGCAATTCACCATGTTCTCACAAAAATTGAAAAATGCATCTAAGTACTTGGCGGTTATTCGCAAATTTATGATAAAGTTATTAGAATGCAATGCAGTATAATAAAATCGCTTATAAATCAATAAATAAAAATTTTAATTTACAAATATAAATTAACGTTACAAATTATTTCTTTAATATATTACCAGTTAAAAATCCCTTTCTTGACCTTTCCCCAAAGGGAATTGATTCCAAATGCCAATAGCAACTTGGAATGCATAACAAAGGCCTCACTAGGCACGTTGCTCGTGACAGCGTTTGCATTCAGCGCCTTTGTTATAACTCTATACTCTGTCCAACGAAAGAAAAACTGGGCATTCCAGTTAAATTTCCAATTTCAATTGTTAGTGATTGTTAATTTTACTTAGCAACAATGTCTAACAATTGAAATCGGAAATTTAATTTAATTTGCCCAGCTTTTCTTTCATTGGATAGAGTATAATGACCTTTTATGTTTATCATTCGAAAAATTCTATAATATAAGCATTAATTTGTATATAATAATCAGTAAATATGCATTTATTATTATAGCCTATTTATAGGCAATGAGTACAGGTGCAACACAAAGACAACCTGATTTTCGAGTATAATGTTTTATTTAATGGTATCTAAATGATACCAATCGTAAATATACAGGGTGACCCAAACTTAAACAGCATACTTGTTTAGAAGCATTGTATGGTTCAAATGGAATAAAAAAATGTTCTATAAACATAGGCGCAAGATAGCAGACAAAGTTGTTGAGGACATGGCGGTTGCAGTGGTGGACAGAGCTTCCTCTTCTCAACATTCTGCAACAAGTGCTCGAGCAACAGCTTGCGAATTGTCCGTTCCAAGTCCTTGCGGTCCTTTCTGCATTGGTATCCATGCAAGATTCATCTGGCACAACAGCTAAAACCTCAAGATCCCACTCCACGCGCTGACCTTGCTCATCGCTTTCTGGCAAGGATGATTGTTAGTGACCTGTGACCATGTAACATTTTGTGGTCAGACGAAGCACATCTCACCCTAGCAGGAGCGGTGAACTCGCAGATTTTATCCTAGGCCCCTTTTTCTTTGAGGAATTGGCACAACGTGGTCCTGTAAGATGTTCTTTGACAAGTGCATGGTATTGTGAACTTCTTGCACAGCATGTGATTCCTGCCTTGAGAGAACGACGATGCTTGGAAACCACTATCTTCATGCAAGATGGAGCACCTCCTCATATTGGTCGACAAGTGAAGGAACTGCTTCGTGCCAACTTTGCAGATGATCGTGTGATCTCTACAAGTTTTTCAAATGCGTGGCCTCCACGTTCTTCGGATTTGAACCCGTGCGATTTTTGGCTCTGGGGATATTTGAAAGATCTGGTCTATCATAAAAGCGTGAGCACTGTGTCTGAGCTGAAAGCCAGCATTAAGGTGCCTCCCCATAGCTCGCTTTTTGCTTCAAGCTTTTCGCTTTTAGCTTTTTGCGTTTCATTTTTGAAGCTAAAGCTATCCTAAACACGAAGCTGATATGCGCTATTTGCATGAAGCGCTTTGATTTTAAAGCTGCTTTTCGCTTCAAGCGGATATCTAGGTCAGTTTGATTTTAAAGCTACTAGCAGCTTTGAAATGACCGAGCACATGCGCAGTACAAGCCTTTCTCTCATGACAGCAAAGGGCGCGTGCATTAGGTCGTGAGGAGTGTGTGAATACAAAGGAGAAAAGTGAAGGAAGAATTCCGCGACCTGTATTTGTTTCCCTTTTCTCCTTTGTATTCATGATTTGTTTGATGAATATCTTCAGTTTGTAATTATTTCTTCTTTGAGTATTATATTATGGTTTAAATTTTTTTTATTAATTATTTATTTCTTTTATTTTATTTTATTTTATTTATTTATTTATTTAGTTATTTATTTATTATTTTATTAATTTATTTATTATTTTATTATTTATTTGGTTATTTATTTTATTAAATTTGATTGAGCTAATTTTATATAACTTTTAATTTGTTATTTTATATTTATTTTATTTTCATTTTATTCATTTATTATGCATTATATTCATTAATGAATCTATATTCTTTATTGAATTTATTATATATATTCTTTATTGAATTTATTGTATATATATATATATATATATATATTTAATTGTTATTTCGCTCATTTTTATTTTATTAATTTGTACATTATTTTACTTTATTTATTACTTAAGTTTATTTAATTAATTAATAAGAGTTCTGTTTATTTAAATTTAATTGGTTTTGTTTGATTTTATTTATTCCATTTATTGTAGCGTCAGCGAAATAAAAATAAATATCACATATTGCTAAAGTGGAAATGTTTTCCTTTTTACAAAATACTTTTACGATTAATTATCAATAGCTTATTAAAATCTTTGAGAAATCCTGGGAGTATGCAAAAGAGGTCTACGCTTGCTTTGTGGACCTAGAAAAAGCATATGACAGAGTTCCTCGGGAGATGCTCTGGCAAGTGTTGCGAGAGTATGGAGTGGATGGGCAATTACTGGTTGCTATCATGTCTCTGTACGAAAGCTCTGAGATGTGTGTCCGGATAAATGGCATTAAGTCAAGACCGTTCACCGTGGGTGTTGGACTCCGCCAAGGGTGCGTACTGTCACCCCTCTTGTTTATTATCTTTATGGACTGGATAGACAGGGGCAGCCGAGGCGATGAGCGTGTTTGCGTGGGCGACTGCCTGGTGGAGAGGTTGCTCTTTGCTGACGACCTTGTCCTCCTGAGGTCTTCTCGCACGAACCTTCAGCATGCACTAGACCGGTTTGCAGCCAAATGTGAAGAAGCTGGGATGAAGATCAGTGTGGCTAAAACCGAGGTTCTGGTCCTTTCAAGACAGCCTGCTCATTGCGCTCTCCATGTTATGGGAGCCTCATTGAGACAGGTGGAGAAATTCAAATATCTCGGGATTTCATTCACGAGTGATGGACGGCAGGAGAAAGAATTGGATGCTCGGATCGGTGCAGCAAGCTGTGTCAGACGTGAACTGTGGCGATCCGTGGTAACGAAACGCAAGCTGGGTAACAAAGCCAAGCTCTCCGTCTTCAAATCTATCTTTGTCCCCATTCTCACCTATGGTCATGAGGCTTGGGTAATGACCGAAAGAGTGCGATCGCGGGTACAAGCGGCCGAAATGAGATTTCTGAGAGGTGTGGCAGGTGTTACCCTACTAGATAGAGTGTACAGCAGCACAATAAGGGAATCTTTAGGTGTTGAGCCGCTACTTCTCCGCATTGAGAGATCTCAGTTGCGCTGGTATGGCCACGTGATACGGATGCCGCAAACTAGTCTTCCTAGGCAGTTGTTATTTTCCAAGCCGATGGGTAAGAAACCAAGGGGTCGGCCTAGAACCAGGTGGCTAGACTACATGGAGAATCTGGGTTCGAGTCGCTTGGATATTACTAGGGAGGACATGCGCCTGATGGCGGAAGATCGCGATCGCTGGAGATCCTCCATAGGGCTGCTGCCCCCGCGACCCTAACGGATAAGCGGGTTTGAAAAGTAAGTAAGTAAGTAGCTTATTAAAATTAAACTTCTTCTCTGTAACAAACGTTTCCGTGCATTGAGTGGCGCCATGTGTTTTTGAATTCCCGGCTGCGATTTCTCACGAGACACTTTAGCTATGGGATACCTTCAAAGCTAGTTTTTGCTTTAAAGCAAGCAAACTGCAAGCTGCTTTTTTTCTCCCAGGTAGAATTTGCTTTAGAGCTCAAGCGTCGCTTTAAAGCTCAAGCAAGCTTTGGGAATGTACCTTTAGACGACATGTCTCAGTTCCCCGGGAAACGCTTCATGCAACAATTGATCATGCTGTGCTACGCTTCCAACATGTCATTGATGCAGGGGATGGACATACTGAACCTATGCTGTAATCAAACAAAAAGCTCGCCTGCTTGTTTAAAACATTAAAATTAGTTTTAAAATCTCCATTTGTTATTCCAAAGCGCCACATTTTCACCCGGCGGTGAAAATTTGCACTTTTTATATTTCCGGAATTCTCTACCCCATATCCTATATTTCAATTTGCATTACAATCGGTTCATTAGATTGGACTCTAGAGGGCTCTGAGTAGACGAACGTATTTTATAACCACCCTGTACTTATCAAGTTCGATGAAATAGTGTTTACTTATAACCACCACTTCATTTCCTTCATTGGGCTTCATTCTATTTGGCCAATGAAGATATCGAGATCGCCTCAATTCCATTCTCGGCGATTCTTTCCCGTTCGCATATGGGTAAGAATTCCTGAAGTGGGCTCCTGAAAAACAAACATGTCGTCAAATTTAAAACTTTTATTATAATTTGATAGTACCTAATAAAGTATTAAAATTCCAAAATACATTACCCTATCAAAAGTCATGAAACACTCAAAAATATACATATTTTACTATCCTGTTGGTCCACCTTTTACTGCTATCACAGCTTCTATTCCCTGGGGCATACTCTCCACAAGTTTTTGATACGTTTCGATAGGTAATTTTCGCCAATCTACCATAAGTGTCTTGGACAGTTCGGTCACGGATTTCGGGCGTTCCGCACAAGCGCGCAATCGACGTTCCAACACGTCCCACAGATGTTCGATGGGGTTCAGATCGGGGCTCTGTGCAAGCCAGTCAAGTTCTCCCTTTTCATCAAACCATGTGCCTACAGCCTTTGCTTTATGACAAGGTGCGTTATCGTGCTGAAACGGAAAAGGGCCATTGCCAAAGTGCTGCCAGAGAGATGGGGGTGCTGCGTTGTCCAGAATGTCTTGGTAACGCTCTGCGTTTAAATGTCCGTCCACAGAAACGATTGCACCCAACCATGAAAAACACCCCCACACCATCACGATCTCCTCGCTGCTGGTGCTGATGTGAGGTTTATGGGCTCTGCCATAAAAACCCATTGCATGCAGTTCCCTGCGAACAGTCAGGATGCTCACAGTTGTTCCCGTCGACTCTATGAACGATATTGTCAGCCCATCAAGCGATGTGTGACGGTTTGCAGTGACCACTTTACGAAGAGCCCTTTGGTCTCTGGCCGACATGATTTTGGGTTTTGCAGGCCTAAACAGAGCACTTGTGGTGCCTTTCTCTTTCCATTTCCGGATGACGTTGTGAACAGTCGATTTCGGGATGTTTAGGAGGGTTGACGTCTTTCTAACAGTTTTACCTACGAGATGGCACCCAACAATTGTTTGGAAATCTGAAAGCTCTTTTCTTTGAGACATTCTTACAGCATTCACGCAAGCATCATCTCATCATAGCATACTCTCTGTTATGTAGTGCTGGGAAGAATGCCAACAATGGAATTGCAAAGGAATGTTCCATTTTCATGCAAATCAGGGTTGTCCCGTGAGTTTTGATAGGGTAGTGTATTTTTGAAAATTTTCCATTTGTTAAAAAGTTATAAGGAGATGGAGATGGGTTGTTTACCGTCAAATTTTGATGGGATCCATCTAGTATATATTTAAACATTAAGCATTGTAAAGTTTGTGTGATATCCTGACAAAAGCACAGGATACCCAAAAAATGTGTCCAACATTACAAAATTTAATTACAAAGAAATCGTTACCGTTACAGCTGTATAGTTGTTGCAAGAGAAAGACTCGCATGAAGATAGTTTCTCTTGTCATTATAGATCGGCCTCAGTGACTCAGGGGTTGCGTGATCGCCTCTGAAGCCCGAGGACGCGGGTTCGATCCCGGCCGAGGACGACGAGAATTTTTTCAGGGGGAAAATCCTGAGATCACGCACATCCTTCGGAAGGGAAGTAAAGCTGTTAGTCCCGTGTAGTCGTTTGCCGGCTGCACGTTAAAGAATCCTTGCCAGGCAAAATTTGCAGCCCCTATAACGCCGTCCTGAAATGACCATGGCAGTTGAAAAGGACGTTAATACCAAACAAACCAAACCAAACCTTGTTATTATTGTAGTGACAAAGTTGATATAGGAGACGTTGCAATCGCAAGAATGTGAAAATGGCGTCAGTTGGGGAGAAATCGCGGTGCTTTTTGGTCAGCACTAGGGACTGCTTGTTCGAGATTTCCTGATGAGTGTTTCCTGACAGGTGGATTGGGCGCGACGGTCCATAATCTTGGCCCCAACAGTCACCGGACATAACTCTCCCCCCCCCCCCCCCCGGTTATGCTTTCTTCTATGGGGATACGTCAAGGGCAGTGTTAGCCACATCCGGGCACATTGAGAAGAAGGGAACACAAAAGAAGTTTTGACAAAATTTATACTGATGCATTGCTGGTGTTACAAAAGAAATTTTGAAAAAAGACAAGCGCGAAATTGAATATCTTTTAGATGTTCCGCGAGCGGCAAAGGGTGCATATGTAGAAGTGTATTGACATTGTAAAAAATAATTCACGAGTTGGTCTTTCTCTTTTAGTCTTTGTCTTATGATCAACCATATAAAAATAAAAGTTTATAAAATTAGAAAGTTTGTAAAATTAGAAAGACTTTTTGGCCACATGTACATTATTTCCTTGTTCACTATAAGAAACACAACACAACGAATAAGAATCAATGTAATGAAACAAATGCATCCGTTTTTAAGTAAATTGTTCAGATGTCAAATATACTCAAAGTATAGCATGCGCATTTCTACTTAATTCCGATAATGAGTCGTTAAAAACATATATTAATTATGCACTTAATTTTTGTCATTTCAAAAAGGAAGGCTTTTAGAAGATAAATTGCCATTTCAACTTCGAAATTTATTCTTAAACGTGAAGTGACACGAGGCTTTATGCGGATTACAAAAACAGTGCAGTATATATTATCCCGAACAGATGTAAATGACACGGAAAGCGGCAGCGAAACGTGAAGGAAAGGTCAGCTGTGAGGACGAGTTGAAGGGCGTCCGCTAATGATGACGACAACTCCCCCCGGTGTTTAGATAACGATAAATTTTACGGAGAAGAACAAAAATTTTGCCTCCTCAACTTAATTAGTTCTCGCGCCACCAGAGTTTTCGTAATTACGTATACAGGGACTCAGAGACAGCCTATCGCCTTTATTTATCGCCCATCTCGGGTGTCGAAAGAACAACGATTATATTAAAATCAATGCGCGTGCAGGAGAGAAAAAACAGTTGACATATGGGTCTTCACAATTTTCAGTTAATAAAGGAATTTGAATAAAAATACTGAAATTCGATATCTTTCACTACAGGCATAAATGATGCTGCGGGGGTTGTTAAAATGTTGCTGATGAGATAGATATTTGAAAAGTTTAAGAAAATGAGATTAAGCAATAACAAAGTGGCATCTTGATACTGAAATTTGCTTCTAATTCCTATATCAATTTATCCAAATTGCTTAACATGAATGCAATCTAGGAAGTTTCTGAGATCCCGTCACGCATTTTGAATGCGGTTACTAATGAAAAGTGACAGAAGAACGTAGAAGTAATTATTAACAAAATTTATAGTTAAAAATAATTATTTAAATGTACAGCATTAGTGTTTATAGTATTCAATTAGTTTTCGCCTTTAAAGACTCTTTCTAAAAAATAAGACTGATTTAGAACTTAATAATATATTGAAGCAATAGACTTACAATACATTACAAATCCCAGTCTGGGTTTAGATGGGGAATTTTCAAAGAAAAGGTCAATCTGCCGTCAATGCGCTTTTTTATGAATGAACGTTTTTTGAGAAGTTAATTAACATTTAGGTGACCGAAGTCTTCAATTTGCGCAATAAAATTATTGTTTTCTATGGATGGATTTAGCACAATAATTCGATAATGAAATAAGCTAGGAAGAGATTGGTTTTTAAATTAATGTTAAGACCAAGAACACAGCTAATTAGATTATGGATGTCGTAGGAAAAGCATTTTCCCCTGAAAGGTGAAAATTTCATCTCATTTCCACCCCTGCATGGAATCTTCTGAGAATTTTGTTTGTGTCGAGTTTTGTTCATAGAGTGTTGGGGGACAAAGTAAAGCAATTAAGTGCACTGTCTTTTGAATTCGTACAAGCCGTTTGCAAATAACATTTTCTCTAATAAAAAATTCACCAGTACTGACTGCATTAGAAGATGTTTTCTTTATTTATTTAGTAGTTATTTGTATGAAATCAAATGAAGATATAGTTACTATTAAGATTGCTATAGTTTAATTTTTTTTTGTTACGTTCAGAACATGAATAGTTATTTTTATCTGATAGTTGAAGGTTTTTTTAATTATAAAATTTATTAATTTCGTAGTCTTTAATACGTACTTTTCTATGCGCCCATACAGTTATGTAGTATGAAAAATGTAACGAATTAGATGTATCCGAAGGCGTGTCTAGTGGGAAATTGTTAAATTATAATCTTCATGGCATCCATCCTATACAATATTACAAAAAAATCAATAATAATAATAATAATAATAATAATAATAATAATAATAATAACAGATAACAATTTCTTGAATAAGCTATATGGTAGATTATTTAAAATACCAACACGTCCCGAATATTAGTCGAATATCCCCATTATCAATACGGGCTTACAGCTACAATTACTGACAACAGGCGGGAAAATATATAGTGCAATTTCGAACAAGATTAAACAGAGTATAAAAAAATTTAGTTAAGGCATCGTTATCCAACGATAAAAGGGTTTTAGCATCAAAATATTACGAGCAGTAGCGGCTCTTGACTATAATAAGTGAAGGGGCACAAATACAAAATTTCAGGTTTTTAGGCCTTTTCGTACAGAAGTTATAGCTTGATTATTATTTGGAGCGTCGCGGCCCCTGACGAGGCCTCAGAGGACTATATCAATTTTAGTGTGTAATAGCTAAAATTTTAAGCAACACATTATAAATATAAAACATCTAAGGTTTCTGGAATTCTGGTTTTAAATTTATAGCTTGATTTGAGATTGAGGCTGCAAGGCCCCTGCCAAGAGACTTAAGCGTGGTTCCCACTAGCAGAAAACAAGAGAGCAGAAACCAGGGCGTATTTTTTTCTGCATTTTTACTTTCTGCTCCTGCAGGTGTCCCACATGGCAGAAACTCAAAAGGATAAGATAGCAAAAGTTTTGCCCAACACAAATGCACTGCACCGAAGCCGTCGATCGATCTAAACGGTCGGCTTCGACTGCACACAGAACGTACACAGTTCGTTCATTCCTCATCAATCATCACATCGAATTTTTGCATTCAATTGTTGTTTATTCAATTTAATTTGATTAGTAAATATATATTTCGCACCTCTTCTATTAGCGCTTCTACATCAATTTTCTTTCTCGGTTTCTTCACCTTTATGAGCTGAGTGTCCGACATTTTTATTTTGTGTGAGAGAGAGGACGTCACTGTGACGTCACTGCAGAGATAGTTTTCTATTGGCTGAGCAATCGTTTCTGCCCTGCTTGTGCCACAAAAGTTGAACTCAACCCAACTCTAAAAAGCAGAAATTTCCAGTCGGGTAGAAGAGACGAAAACAGGAAGTGGCATCATAAAATTTTTCTGCTTTGTGGTTTCTGCCGTTGTTTTTTACGCATGTGGGAACCACGCTTTATTGTCACGTTCCAATTACGACCGCAGTGGAAAATAGCTAACGTGTGCAGAGTAAAACAAACAGACCTACAGTTTAGTCAGTGAACCAACCACAATTGAATATTTTAATAAAAACCAACAAAATAAGTAATAGCAAAAGATGAACAAATACAAAAAAAATGAGTTTTCGGATAAACTTGTCTGAATTATCAAAATAAAATCTTAACGTAAAAAGATTCACATAATATCACTTAATCTCAAAGTGGGTTTTACTTTTAAATCAACATAAGCAAAGATAAATCATAGCTCATAATATAGTTACATTACTTTGGATAATATGCTTAGGCGATAAATTGGCATAACAACAATCATTTGCATAAATTATGCTAATTAACACTAACGAAATCAAGTCAAATTCCTGCGCTTGAATTAGTAAGCATTACTTCATAAAGTCCACAGTTCATGCTTAACTAAAAGATATCCTGTTTCGGATTTTAAATATGCCCTTGATAATTTTTACAATAACACAGACATAAGTACGTTTTATAAAGCAAACTGCATAATATCACAAATACACTCAAAGTCCGTAATCAGTATTAAGAGTTCAGCAGTTCATAAAATATAAAACAACCAGCAATAACTGAAATGCGTTACAACTAAACTATTGCACTTAGTTAATCTTATAGACAGGTATAATTAGATTAAGCCACTCTACACTAGTTTCCGAGCACAAACTAGGATAATTTTGGCGAAATATTATTTTGTAGCACTAATCTCTGTACGGGAGTCGGAACGACTTTAACCCTTCTTTTGTTTACACACATAAAACGCACAACACAAATTCGTAATAATGCCTTAGGTCTCACTCTTACATTTAATTCCGCTTTAAGTAGCAGGGTAAGGCCATGGATGAAGAAAAGATGGATGGGACACTCCATTGCCGTCCCCAGTGAGTTTGATTTTGGGGCGACATCTGGAGCTTTGCGTAGTACTAAATATAATCATCTGCTTAGATTGATTAATAAAATTAAAAATAGACTAAAAACAATAAAATAAAAAATATAAAAAAACTTGCTAAGCACACTTTTATCTTAAAAAGACACTTAATATATGAATTTCTTTTTTAAAAAATTTCTAGTACTACGCAAATCGAAACGATGGTGGTGAAGTTTCGGTTTAGTACTACGCAAAGCAGAAACTGAAACTATTTTTCTTTATTTCCCAGACAGATTTGGTTTAGTACTACGCAAATCCACAGAGAGCGCCACTGAAAAAAAACTCACGCTCGACGCATAGGAGTGTCCCATCCATCTTTTCTTCATCCATGGTAAGGCTTAACAGCTTCCGTAACGCCCCTTAAACAAGAGTTAATTAATTACTGCCTTGAAAACTACAACATGGCGGCTAATATTGCCAAATAAACATTTCCGTTCGTACGGAACAATTTAACGTGCGTGGCGTAGCACTACCGCTGCAAAATATTAAACAATACAGTACTCACGAATTTCTTCTAAGCTTCATTAGTTGCTAATGCGTAGGTAGCCGACCCCATCTTCCATGAAGGCGTTTAGTCCTCGTGAGAAGAAGGCCCCTGTCCAACGCTCATGCGGTAACACGAGCATTCGTGAATCTCCGGATATGGCACACTGTTCCTTCCAAAATTTCAGCTCCAGTCTCGTCAAGCAATTCAAAGGAAGTCCCACTGCAGGCTGATGCGGAATCTCCTGCCGTTCATTTAGCATCTTCTCTGTTAGGCTATGTCGGCATGGTCGGGCGTACTCCTTTATCGGTTTCCTTTCGCCGTGTACGAATGCATCTACATTCCTTGCTGCCTTGGCCTTCTCGGCGTTCGACGCTCTCGAAGCCTCATTACTTCGGTTATCACGATATGCAGCTCTTCTCTGTAAGCCTACTCCATTCCAACCTCCACACCGGTCTCCTCTCGTTCGCCAACTCCTCGTCTTTTTCCTCGCCAGACCACGTGTCCCGTCGCCTTCCGCTCTCCTCCTTTCCAACGGCGCTCCTCTATCTTTCTTACTTGAACATCCCGCCTTCTCCTTCTCCTTCTCCGGTGGCGCCTTCAGTTGACAACAAGGTTTATTTTTGTTACAGCGAGGTTTGCTTCGCTGTAACACTTATAGAATTTTTAATATAGATTAGCTAAATTTTTAAACACCACACTACGATTAAACAAAATTTCAGGACCATAGGCCTTTCCGTGCAAATTTTATAGCTTCAATTGTATTTGAGGCCGCCAGGGGCCCGAGACCTATACCAGTTTCCTTGTATATTGTCTGTAATTTTTAAGTAACGCACTGTAAAAATATAAAACTTCAAGTTCTTAGGCATTTTTATTAATCAAATGTAAGAGGTTATTTGTGATTTGGGCTTCAGGACCCCTGTGGCGACCTAAGAGCCTTATACCAGTTCTTCGTATATATTAGCTAATTTTTTTAGTACTACTATAAGTATACAAATTTTCAGATTTCTAAGCCTTTTCGTTCAAACATTATAGCTCTGAATAAAAATAAAGAAAACACTTTTCCACAAATTAATTTTAATGCACGTATGTACATTTCGAGGACTGCGTCCTCTTCGTCAGCGTGATAACGCAGAAACTGACCCCTCGCAACG
>JAHWFO010071703.1:59314-69526 GCA_023313115.1 Rhysida immarginata | reverse complement strand
AACGCCCCGACACCAGTTCATGTCTTGTCATAATGATTTTTAATAAGAATAAGCAAACAAGCTCATTAGCTTAAATAAAAAATGCAAGCTCGTTACGATAAGATGTTTGTGTTTGATTCATTTAGCGCACGTTGAAAGTAGTGCAGCTTAATGTGTTGCTAAAACTGCGGTTTACTCCGATAGCGGTACCGCTTTAATTCTATTTCTTAAGGCATCGTATTCCCTCGCTGTCTTGGAAATAGTATCGCTGCTTTATGGCGGTACCTCTATCGGAGGAAATCGTAAGCAAGAAAATGAGACAGACAGTCCCATTAAGTTGTCACAGGAGAAACTCTGTTTTCAAATTGATTTGAAAGACATACGGAGTGGGAACAAAGTACGACAGTTAACACGACATACAGGGCGCACAGCAGATTTGAGTTCCTTGTCAGCCTCAGACCTCTGGCCACCATGGGACTAAAGAGGTGGTAGTCCGAGAGCACTATTGCTGGGTGCCCACTTAGCGTGACGATAGCACGATTCTATTGCTTTGTGAAGCACGCATGCGCAGAGTGACGTCACGAGGGCGATTCTGTGGCGCATCTAAGGCGATGGAAAAGCTCTGCATGCGAGAGCTATTCAATCGCGCGACTACATCGCACCCAATCAGAAAACAGCTTCGAATCACGTGGCACATGCAATCGTGGCAGCACCTACTTCGAGATGGTCGGATATCGCTACGGAAAATTTGATTGAAGATATCGAGTAATATGCAATTCTGTATGCACGAAATATCCAATTCTGATTTTGGAAGCACGAAATCTTGAAGTGGGAAACGAAATGATCGCGTAGATAGCGCATGCGCATTCGGTCACGCGGCCGTCGCGCCAAGTGGGCACCCAGCATAAGTCCGCGAATTGATCGCCTGGCGTTTGTTGCGCATGCGCATATGACTAAAAGCGATGGGTGCCCACTTAGCACGACGGTAGCGCGATTCTATCGCTTTGAGTCATATGCGCATGCACAACAAACGCCAGGCGATCAATTCGCTTCTTGGTGCCCACTTGGCTCGACGGCTGCGTGACTGAATGCGCATGCGCTATCTACGTGATCGTTTCGTTTCTTCCCACTTCTCGAAATAGGTGCTGCCATGATTGCATGTGCCGCGTGATTCGCCTCAGATGCGCCACATAATCGCCCTCGTGACGTCACTCTGTGCATGCGTGCTTTACAAAGCGATAGAATCGCACAATCGTCGCGCTAAGTGGGCACCCAGCATAAGTCTGGACTGTAGGCGAGTGGTCCAGAATCTCCCAACCGAAACGGATCAGTTTTGCTTTGACAACGTTAGCTATGTCAGGTGTGCATTGTCATAGAGAAGTCGAACATAGTTTTCTCTTTCTTTTGCTTATCCTGAACACTCGTACAGTTAAGGACCACCCAGCCTACAGTCTAGACTACCACTTCTTTGGTTTCATGAAGAGATTTCTGGGTGGTCGGCGGTTTGAGACTGACGAGGAAACTCAAATCTGCCGTATGCCATTTGCAAAATGAGTCGTTCTGCTGCCAATTTTTTTTCAAATTCTTTGATTTTGACTTCAGATTAGGATCGAGCATCAAGAAGTGAGTACAAGCGACCAAATTGAGATTTCTGAGTGGCGTGGCAGGTGCTACTCTACTAGATAGAGTGCGCAGCAGCACAATAAAGGAGTTGCTACTTCTCCACATTGAGATATCTCAGTTTCGCTGGCGTGGCCACGTGATACGGATGCCAATGCAAACTGGTTGTTATTTTCCAAGCCAGTGAGTAAGAGATCAAGGGGTCGGCCTAGAACCAGGTCGCTTGGGCATTACCATGGAGGACATGCACTGATGGCGGAAGATCGCAATCGCTGCTACCCCCACGACCCTAACGGATAAAGGATCATCCATATACACTATATGATCAAAAATATCCGTACACCCCTCACAGATCATCGATTGGCCCAATGTCACATGATAATGACTTGCACATCATTTAAATAGCTTCCCACACCTTCACACACAACTCTGCTTGGACATTGGCAAGAACGGGTCGTTCGGCAGAGCTCAGCGAGTTCCGACGTGGAACCGTCGTTGGATATCACCTATGCGGCAAATCCGTGCGTCACATTTCCAGCCTTCTTCAGATACCCAAGTCGACAGTAGGCGATGTCGTTATGAAATGGAAGACCCGGGGATCGACAACAATTCGACAACGAACCGGTAGACCCAAGAAACTAACGGACAGAGACCGTCGAGTGCTTCGTCCTGTCACCCGCAGCAGCCGGAAGTCCTCGGCGGAAAAAATTGCCACAGAGTTTGAAAACGCCTCTGCAAACGATGCCAGTACCGTGACGATTCGTCGGGAACTGCACACGATCGGATTCTGTGGCCGTGCTGCTGCCCACGAGCCCCACATCAGCAGGGTGGACGCCAAGTACGTCAGGAGTAGTGCAAAGCCCACAGAAACTGGACAGTGGACCAATGAAAACGTGTAATGTGAACAGACAAATCTCGCTACACACTCTGGCAATCCGACGGAGGAGTTTGAGTTTGGCGCATACCTGGAGAACGCTTCTTACCCGAGTGCACAGAGCCCACAGTCGAGTTTGGAGGAGGAGGAGTCACGGTGTGGGGCTTGTTTTCACGGTACGGACTGGGCCAGCTCGTTCCTGTGCAAGGAATCACGAACTCCGACCGTTATCTGAATGTTTTGGACAACTGTGCATTTCCAACGTCGTGGCAATTTTTCGGAAACGGGCCGTTTCTCTACCGACACGACAATGCTCCGTGCCACAAAGCTCCGTACGGCAGTGGTTTGCGAACTCAGGGGTCGAAGAAACGGGTTGGCCGGCACAAAGTCCCGACCTCAATCCTATAGAGAGTCTGTGGGATGAATTGGAAAGACACTTGCGGGCCAGATCACGTCGGCCAACTTCTGTACCTGAACTGATTCTCGCTCTTCGGGAGGAATGGAGGAACATTCCGGAAAGTACGTACCAACATTTGGTGGAAAGTGTTCCCCGAAGGGTGGAAGCTGTGATTCGGGCAAAGGGATGTGCAACGCCCTATTGATTTCCACGAAATCGTGGCTAGAGCGCAAACGTGCATGTGTCCGGATATTTGTGATCATATAGTGTATGATATGGCCAAAAATAGCGATTTGTTACCCACATGATCTTTGGCTCACCCCCTTCCTCACTGCAGCATCCTTTCCAAAAGACCACATGTCTACTACTTTATCCCCCCCACTTTATCCCAACAGTGGCCAGATCCTTAGTGGCCCCCCCCTTCCCGTTCTACTTGACCAGGTTTATGGACGGCCCCTAAGGGGGTTTGAAAAGTAAGTAAGTATCTTATCTTGTACAGAGAGGGAGTTTTCACCATCCCAGTAACTAACGACTGCTACGAGATGACAGTAGCAGCCGGGACCGACGGCTTAACGTGCCCTTTGAAGCAAGGTGGGGTTCGTGATGGAATACCTGCTGGTGGATGAACAAACCAGTAGTGGTCACTCAGCAATTGGGTCAGACTAAAGTCCCCCAACAGCTGTGCCCCAAATAGCCGTCCCACCAGCTGTGGTCCTCAAGCCAATGGCTGTCACCCTGAAGTTGCTTAACTCCATCAATCAGCGAGTCAACTGACGTTCGCCAACCAAGTAAGTAAGTAACCAATGAAGCTAATTTTACAAAGAACATAGATAAAATACATTTCCACGGATTCAAGGAAATACGATAAGCCCGCCGCTCACGGTGCTTTTTTTCTTGCTTGATCGTCTGCATGCAGGCTTGGCTGCTGAGAGTCATGCTGGCCGCGCTGAAGTCACCGTATACAGGCAGGTTTCATCCTTGTAACGATAGCACATCATCATTAGTCCATTTTGCTCTGGCGTAGCCTAACGTATTCAAGTGGTGCATAAAGGTGCCCACACACGATCAAGCCTGGCTTGCTGACAAGCCATTCGGTTCGACTGTTCATTCCGAAAATGACCGTGTGTGGGGCAATCATTCCAAAACTGATGATGGCTTCTGGTTTGATGGCATGATAAAGCGAAAAACTGATCGTGTGCGGCGCTATTCATTACCGAAATGACATGCGCATGCGCACTGATTGGCTCAAAACAGGAAGTGCCGTTTGCGTTTTGATATAACAGGAAGTCATTCTTTGCATTAGCTTCGAGTTGACCCAGACGATTTAGATCAGAATATTTGTTTCTTTCTTGCAACCAGCGTTTAGACCAAATGCTCCTTTTCATTTGAGGCCTATCATCGTCCTCGGCAAGCAGCACTGCCGCAGACTTCTTCATAATGTAAATTCACTGCACAGCAGACATTGGTGAATGAATTCGGCAATCAAATGACAGTTTCGGCATGACTCGTGTGTGGGCACCTTAATGGAGGTGACTGCGAGTCTCACGGATGATGAATTCACATCCACCGTAGTATTTTGGTGCCGATTTGGTTTCACGTGACAGTCTGGTTTCTGATTGGCTGAATTAGCAAACCAGCAAGGTGGCATGCAGCGTGGCCATCAGTGACGTCATTTTCCTGCACGGCTGCCTACAGAGAAGCGAGCAAGAAAAAAAGCGCCTTAAGACATGTTTGCTTAGCTATTAAAACTTTGAAAGTGACCCGTTTGTTAGGGTCATATTATTAATTAAAACGTTAAAAGTGGGTTCAGAATTTTGTACAATAAATTTAGGGCCATATTCTTCAGGTCGAAAGAAGACGAAACTGTTGTATAGCACTTTGTCTGGAAACGATTTATTTACGCGATACAGCTAACTAAACCCGTGGAATTGTTCAAAGTGCCCGCCACCAGCTCGTTGCACGAGCAACCGTCTGATGTCACGGAAGAGTTCGTCGCCAGCATTACGAACGGTTTGGCATGCATTTTCAATTCGTTGTCGCTCGCAGATCCATAATGTTAGGAACTTGTGTGCTGTAGACGATCGTTTTCACGTGACCCCACAGAAAAAAGTCCAAGGGATTAAGGTCGGGTGATCTTGCAGGCCAGGCTACCGATCCACCGATTCGTGTATGCAGCATTAAGGTGTGCTGGAGCGCCATCGTGCATGAACCATCTAAACAGGAACATCTTCCAGTAATTCTGCAGAAACAAAAGATACGTTCGCCCAGTCGATCATGGCGGCAACACATAAGGGCCAATTAAGTTATTTCCGACAATTCCACACCAAACGTTCACGGAGAAACGCTCTCGATGCGCTCGAGCTCTGGTAACGTGCGGGTTAGCATCTGCCCGACGGTGCTGGTTGTAAGAATTTACGATTCCTGTCCGGGTGAAGGTTGCTTCGTCCGTGAAAAGTATCTGGCTCAGACAACTAGGGTCTGCAGCACGACGACGTCGTATCCATTTGGCAAAATCGTTGTCGGTGTGGATAGTCCGTTGGGTTGCAGGTGGTGTGGATGCAAAAGCTGACGGTGAAGAATGAGTGCGGAACGTGTACCATGGGTGCTTGTCTGTGGTTCATCGTGTATGATGTCAATTATCACATCCTCCTCGTCCGGAGAATGTGCTACAGGCCAGGGCTGTTTGACGGCCAAAGGAACCACGTTCCCTCAGATACAAATGTTGGGTTATTTGGCAAATGTCTATTCGGAAAGCGTTCTTGGTAGAGTCTTGTTGCTTCCACAGCATTTCCGTCCGCAAGACCATACATTAGGTGCATGTCGGTGTATTCTGCACTGGAATACGTGTACATGACTTTTTTTTTACATAAATGTCAAAGCATGCAAACGTTGTGAAATTGCTATTCCTAGTGAGTGGATGTAGAGTAATGGAAAGAAGTGTACGCAACTAATGGAACAACCCTAAAGTAGGTTTAAATGGAACAAACCACTCGATGCTGGAACTGCTAAAATATCGTCTGCTAACTACCGTGCTTCCTTCCCTACTCTAGCATATTGGATTACTCGCAAACAAAGCGTTTCCACACAACATTTTCGTCTTCTTTTCGCCTCAAGAATATGTCACGAAATTTATTGTACAGAATTTTGAAACACCCTGTATAGAAAATAAAAGCTATTTACTGCCGGTTGCAACAACGTCAGTTAAAACGACCCTAACTTTCGGTTAGTTAACGATCGGTTAAGTCCTTTAACCGGGAAACGTTGCACCAAGCTAGTTAAGTCTCAGTTAGCTAACTGGATGGAATATGAGTAACGAGGACTGTGATTGGTTCGTTTTGCTCCAATTAAACTTCCGGTCAATATGGCTGATTGTTGTCAATGAGCTGTTTGATAACTAGATTATCCAAATAGCATATCAATTTAGCTGTTTGATAATTAGCTTATCCAATTAACATATCCATTTAACTTTTCCAATTAGCTGTTTGATAATATTAACTTATCCGTTTAGCTGTTCGATAATTAGCATATTCTGATTGCTGTTTGAAAACTAGCTTATCCATCTAGCTTACCCAATTAGCTTATCCACGAGCTTATCCAAATAGCTGTTTAATAATTAGCTTATCCTAATTGCTATTCAGATCGATTATCCGTTTAGCTTATCCAATTAGCTTATTCATTTAGCTTATCCCTTTAGCTATCCAAACAGCTTATCGAAAGAGCTTATCCAAATAGCTGTTTGATAATTAGTTTATCCAAATTGCTATTCAAATCGCTTATCCATTTGGTTTATCCAATTAGCTTATCCAAATAGCTTATCCAAATCGTTTATACAATTATCTTATCCAAATAGCTTATCCAAACAGCTGGTTGATAATTAATTTTCCAAACGGCATATCCAAACAGCTTATCCAATTATCTTACCCTTTTAGCTTATCCAAACAACTGCTTGATAATTAGTTATCCAAATGGCCTATTCAAAAAGTTTATCCAAATTTATTTGCTATTTAATAGCATTTAATTTAATACTGACATTTAATGTATTAATGACATTTAATAATGCCCACCCAGCCATGCAATACACCGCGGAAACCGAAGAACTGGCACAGTTAAATTTCTTGGATGTCAAGATACAACGCTACAATGACAATATACAATTCGCCATCTACCGTAAACCATTCACCACTGCAAACATCATTCCGTATTCTTCCAATCATCCTAGCCAACACAAATCCGCGGCCATGAGTTATAACTTTAGAAGGGCCCTGACGTACCCAATCTCCAACATCAATCTTAAAGAAGAAATAGCCACTACGTTCAACTTAGCTCGTATGAACGCATTTCCAGATTATGTCACCACATCGATCCTCAACAAGGTACGGAATAACATACGAAATCCAAAACCACCTCAACCCGACCAAAAAAGATACGCCGCACTAACTTACCTTAATCCCGATACCCATAGGATTGCTAAAATATTCAGAAAAGAAGGCATGAGCATATCATACAGAACTAAGTATTCCAACCAGAAGATGTTGAACCCCAAACCAGACATGAGGACGAACAACACCTACAGCCAGGCGGGAGTGTACAAACTATCATGCCCAGATTGTGAGGCGTTTTACATTGGATCCACGACCCGATCGTTCCTAATTCGATTGAAGGATCACAGACAGTCGTGGATCAACAAAGACAATGTATCCGCCTACGCCAAGCATCTAGTAATCAATAAACACCGCATGGTTGACATAGACCAGTGCATGCAAATATTATGGACTGGAAAAGACAAATCCAAGATATTACTGCGAGAAGAATACGAAATAACCAAACATAAGGAACTGAAGCCAACGCATATGCTCAACAACCAAACCATGTTCCAAAGAGCAGATACGATCCAGCTACTCCTCAACTTCACCAAGGTAAAAACCGCCTCCAACTGAACAGGAAATTAAGACCTCCACAAGGTCTGCGCTTTTCTTCTTCCCTTCAAGAAAAAACCAGTCACCATTTGGCATAATGTCTCCCCCTCTTTTTTGTAATTATTCCATTGGCCCTAACAACTTGTCTTATATGTATAAATACCAGGCCTGGCCAGCCTCACATCTCTGTAGCTTAACCGCCTCCAATGATAACGTCTAGTTGAAACGCGTCAGGCAAATAAAGGTTTCTACCGCATCTCTTTGGACCCTCGTTTTTTCATTTCAAATATCATGATGATGCTCGATGAACTCCAGGTATGTGAAATCATTCATTTATTTGCTATTAAATATTTCAAGTACATTAACTTATCCAAATAACTTATCCATTTAGTTTATCCAAATAATTTGCACAATTAGCTTATCCATTTATCTGCTTGATAATTAGTTTATCCAATTAGTTTAAAATCTATTTCTGTTTCGGAATGCCATTTTGCTTCGCTAACCATGGACTTAAACCGTGGTCATCGAGCGTTTAAGTTAAACCGCCACTTAACGTCTGGTTAAGCCCTAATCTCTCTTGATGCAAAGCAAAAAATTTTAAACGGGACTTTAACGAAGAGTTAGTTTGAACTCACCTTGTTGCAACCGGCCGTTGGTGTGATGTTTGCTTAATTGAAGAGCTATGTATTTGCTATGTATTCATGCATCATGCAACAAAATGTCATGGTTCCTATGTTTAAAAGGTCGTGAAAGACGTGTTTACTTCCAAAGTGTCTTACACTGGCGGAAAAGAAAATGCCGACACCACGAAGGACTTGTGCTAGATGAATGAAATTTGGACAGTATATTGATCTGTGGTATTTATTCAATTGATTGAAGTTTCAAGGTTACAACTTATAGGGGACACCACCAGCACCACCCTGTACGAGGGTTGTACCAAAAGTAAGGTTCCCAATGAGCTACAGCCTCGAGGGAAGGCGCTAGGCTAAATCCGACAACAGTGCCATGCGCAGTGGTTCCCGCACTCTCGAGCGATTCGCTACGGCGCTCAGTGTTCGCTTGGCAGCCGTCAGAGATGGAAGTGTCGATCGCCGCTCCCGCCGAGGTTCGAGCAGTAATCCGGTTTCTCCACGCAAGGAAGTTACCGCCCGTGGAGATTCATCGGCAACTGACTTGAGGTTTATGGTGAAAAGTGCATGTCCGAAAATGGTGCAGGGCTTTTGCCGAGGGTCGCACGGAAGTTCACGATGAAGAACAGAGTGGAAGACCGCCGGTTTCGGATTCGATTGCCCAGAAGATCGACATTGAGCTGCCGAAAGATCGGAGGGTCACTGTCCGTGAACTTGTCGAACGCATTCCTGAAGGTTCCCACGGCACACGCTTCCTCGACGGATTGGCGGGAGACTTCTTCGACTTAGGAATACAAAAGCTGGAGCACCGTCTTCAAAAGTGTAAGCTTTTCAACGATGTATAAATTAATGACAATAAACAATGTTTTCTACCTGTAAAAAATATGGGAACCTTACTTTTGGTACAACCCTCGTACATGCAAATGAGACATTCCAATGACAGATATAAAGGAGATGAGACGTGCGTCTTTGTCACTTCAGACACTTGTGGACGTGTGTGATACAGTATTGTAGAGTAAAACATGCCTCGAAGGCGACTGTGACTTGAATATGGGCAGCTAACCCAATTCGAGAGGGTGGACTTTCATTCCGTGCTATTGCAGAAAGCATGGGTCGAGACGTTGTTGGCAGCAATGGTCCAGGGAAGGCAGGATTACCAGGAGACCAGGATCTGGATGACCCCCGGCCACTGGAGACTGGGTTGACCAGCGCATATGTACGAGGGTGGGCTGAAAAGTAATGGCTCCATGGCTGTAACTTTTTTATTTTTTAACCGACGACATAGTCCCCATCCCTTTCCACGCATTGTACCAACGCGTGACAAGTCGGGTAAACCCGTCCGAGAGGAGTTCCGGGGTCGTCGTCGACACGAGGATCGAATGGCAGCTTTGGATCCTCTTCTGCAGCACGATAACGCCACACGTCAGAGGGGGTTGCAGCGCCTACAGCTCAAACATGAAAAATTGCAGTTCAAAAATGAAAGACTTTGCACCTTGCGACTTTCACCACTTCCCAAAGAGGAAAGAGCACCGTAAGGGGCACGAGTTGCGTTCTGACGACGAGGTGAAACCTGCCGTTCGGTCTCGGTGTCGACAACAACCCCGGAATTCCTTTCTGACGGGTTCATGCGTTGGTACAATGTGCGGAAAGGGATGGGGACTATGTCGAAAAGTGATTGTTTGGCCTAACAATCGTCCTCCGCAAATTTGCCGACTTGTGGAGGGACGAGTGAAATGGATTACCGTAAAATCTTGACTGGTAAATCAGGCCCGGGCGTCTATTTGTCTCAATGGTCTC
>JAHWFO010071703.1:0-46657 GCA_023313115.1 Rhysida immarginata | reverse complement strand
AAATTATTGTTTTTTAATATTTTTTCTCTCACATTTTATGAAGCACTTGTATTAAAGCCCGTCATACGACGGTACCACAACAGGCGAATCTGTAAACTCCATTTTAATAATAAAATTTTGCCTGTGATAGAACTGTGATAATTAACAGAGCTACCAATAATAATAAAAATGTTTACTTAATTTTTAAACCTGCTTATTCGTTAAGGTCGCGGTGCAGCACACGAGATTTTCTGCCATGAGGTTCATGTCCTGAATGGTAATACCCTAGCGACCCGAACCCAGATGATCAATGTAATCTAGCCAAATAGTTCTAGGCCGACCCTTGGCCTCTTATGAGACATACTTCTCCTCTTCTTCCGCGACCTCCACGGACACCTGACCTAACCCCGTGATTTTTTGTCTTATGGGCTTACGACCAAGTTCGTGTTTTTGCCCCCTACCCCAACCCAGCCCGTTCCCACATGACAACCCAACCACCGACTTGGAAAATAGCAACTGCCAAGGAAGACGGATTTGCGGCATCCGTACATGTGGCCAAACCAATGCACCTGAGGCCTCTCAATGCGAAGAAGTAGCGGTTCAGCACCTAAAGAGACCCAAAATGCTGAATACTATCTAGTAGGGAACACCTGTCCCACCTATCAGAATCTCATTTTAGCATTACTTCTGTCATTACCCAATACTCATGACCATAGAAGGGAATAGGGACAAAGATTTGAAAACGGGCAGCTTGCGTTTCTTTCCTAGCTTAAGTTTTTTGCAACGGATCACCACAGTTCGCGTCAGGCACAGCTTGCTCCACCTATCCGAGCATCCAGTAAATAATGTTATTGCTTTTGATTGCTTCGAAAGCCCGGCTTGTTATTGGCCTGCAAGATCACCCGACCTTAATCCCTTGGACTTTGTTCTGTGGGGTCACGTGAAAACGATCGTCTACAGCACACAAGTTCCTAACATTATGGATCTGCGACAACAAATTGAAAATGCATGCCAAACCGTTCGTAATGCTGGCGACGAACACTTCCATGACATTAGACGGTCGCTCGTGCAACGAGCTGGTGGCGGGCACTTTGAACAAGTCCTGTAATTTGGAGCCACGGGTTTAGTTGGCTGTATCGCGTAAGTAAATCGTTTCCAGACAAAGTGCTATACAAAATTTTCGTCTTCTTTTGACCTGAAGAATATATCACTAAATTTATTGTACATAATTTTGAAACACCCTGTATAAGCTTCCAGGATTGGGACAAGAACATTTTATTGAAAATCTTATATATTTTATGAAACAGTAAAAACGGACCAAATTGCAGACTTGGATGAAAAAATTTTAATCTGTTTACGGTGTTCTTTTCATACACTGTTTAAAACTAAAAGTAAATCCAAAATGCGATAATGAACAAAAAAAAATCTATCCATATTGGATTTGAACTCTGCTATTCGAGGCAGTAGGCAGAGACTTTAACGATGCTGCTGTCAGCCGCTATCGCTTATTATTGTCAGGAGGGAGCACGTGACGAGCACATCCCAAGTGCATACCTGCTACTCTATTTTATAATCTGCCTTGACTCTCAGTACAAGTACCCGATTTTGCAACCGATCAAAATCCAGTAAGCTCAGCCCCTACGGAGCAGGTAAAAACCTTTTTGCACACGACTGTACAAACTTTTAGGGGAGGTTTGTATGGGTGATTCTAAGCAAAAAAATTCATATGAACATTGGCCCGAATTTGAATGCTAACTGAGATATGAACAGAAATAAAAATGCCGCCACCAAGACATGGTTCGTACGCTTTTAAAAAACCTTGAAAACTGCTTGAAAAAAACCATTTCATTTTCAAGTGCTTGAAAACCTTGAAAAAACTCAAAAATAAGAAATAGTCCTTGAATTTTGTGATTTCTACTAACAAAATCCAGCAAAGTTGAATATTTTCTATTGAAAAAAAAATCCATCATGATTGTGATCATATTAACAGTTTCAGAATAATCAGCTATGGGTTGCCTTGCTGAGCATCTTGGAAATATTTCCTCCTTCAGTCCTTTCATGTGAACAAGGAATTAGCAGAGGGAATAGTAAGAGTGATGGAATTCTAAAGGATTAACTCCATTACCCATTGTTTGAATCCTGTCTGTTAACTCTTCCACACAAAACCAGACCAGCCAACAGTAGTTATAGAAGGTGTTGGGCCAGCTCACATCTGAAATAGCTGTGAAAACTGGCCTCCAAAATGAGGTGGCCTAGATACATTGACAGGTGATCATAGATTTATAAACAATACAAATGATTGTATAAATACTAAACATCAATAATTTTATAACCTCAGATTTAATGAAGAAAATAAAATTAAACATTACATTTGGTTGATTTGGTTACAAGAATTATAAACCTTAAAATGTCTATAAATTTATATTAATATGCTATTCTTTTTTTAATAAATTATATGAAAATAGAATCCTTTAAAACGCCAGTAAATCTATATAAAATATACTTCTAAGATCCTTAAAATGTCTCTTCAAAGTCACTATAATACATTTTCAAGGTGGTGAACTATTGGAATTTTATTTTGTTTCATCACTAAAATTTATTTTCTATTAGAGTTCTTCTAAATAGGATTTGAACTAAAAAAAATTCTATATGTCAAGAAAAAAATGTATTATAGTGATTTTTAAAGATATATTGTAAAAATTTTATAATTTTTTTTTTTTTTTCATATTTCATTTAAAATTTACTCAAATTTTAAAGAAATGTGTTTTGTGCAGGTTTATTTAAGATTTTAAAGGAATATATTTTCTTGAAGATTTATATAAAAAAAATAGCATATTTATATAAAATTTATAGAAATTTTTATATTTATTTTTCTTGTAGCCAAATCAACCAATTGTTAATGTTTTCATTATTTTTGTTGATTTTGAGGTTATAAAATTATTGATATTTAATATTTATATATTAACTAATTCTTCAGGATAAATTATATTGCAATGAAAAATAATGATTAATTGCTTATTTACAAAAATTACAAAATAAAAATATATAAATGGCTCTAATTATATAACATATTTTAAAGTTAAAAAATCAAAAAAAACCACAAAAATAACAATCTTTTAAAATAGATTTATTCCCTCACATATTTACTGTTTATATCCAAATGTTTGAGTTTTCATTTTGATTTTATTTTCAACAGTCACTTTTATACACTCCCATTACATTTTTGAAAATAATTTTTTGGAAAAATATTACAAAGAATGGGTATAATTAACCAAAAGATGTCAGAGTGAAATTAAAAAACTATTTTGATTTGTTTTTATTACAAAAAACTTTTTATATTTGCTTGATATTAAAATTAGGAACCGTGCACAACAATCCACAGTGGCTTGAAAACAATTTAACTGGGAAATATTTTAACCTCGCTCCCTCTTGAAGTTCATTGGTGTGCCAACAGGAGTGAAGAAACTGTGTAACTAACTTAAACAGCGAACTCATTGGGAACTATGAAAATGTTGGCCAAAGAGGAACATATATTTGTGAACTACCTTTTTTGGAGAAAGATATGCATAAGACTAGGTTAGGGCTAACCTGCCTAATCTAACATCCTAACCTATCCTAATCTAACCTATCTTTATTTGGGGGGGGGGGGGGGAGCTGTGGCCTGGTGGGCTTTCACTGAACACACAAATTCCGTGAAGTTCAGCAACATCAGTGTAGTATTGTAATTATTTTTAACGTGTCTGTTTTAATAAATCCTTGAATTTGTTGAGAAATCCTTGATAAGTGCTTGAAAAGTCCTTGAAATTTTTTTCTTCTCAGTTGTACGAACCATGCAAGATCAACAAGTTAATAACTCAGTTTTCTGTAACGCCTAGATTAATGAAATTTGGAGGAATAACAGGGTACATAAAACTGTGTATACCGTTAAAATTAGATCAAATTCCAACAAGAAGTTTTTCAAATTACTCATTCAACACTTGTTCACTTGGGAGTACAAACCAACACTTGTTACAATTTTGACTGCGTAACTTAGTCGGGAAGTACACTGAGTTAGCAAAACTCATGGGATAGTTACTTAATATCTGGTCGGGCCACCTCTGGCCCTGTGGAGTGCAGCAATACGGCGTGGTAGTGAGTCTGCAAGTCCCTGGTACACTTCTGGAGGCACTTAACACCAGATAGTCTGCAGAGCCGAAGATAGTTGCTGCCCGTTCGTGGGCAGATGATCCAGTACCCGGAGCCTGACTTCAACAGCATCCCAGATATTCTCGATGGGATTCGTGTCAGGGCTCCGGGCTGGCCAGCTTGTAGTTGGACCTCTCCTGCATGCTCCTCGAACCATTCGCGGACGACATTGGAGCAATGTGGTGGAGCATTGTCATCTTTAAAGACTACTACGTCGTCAGGGTGTTGAAATGTCAAAAACGGGTGCAGATGGTCTCCGACGAGTTGACGATACCGTGGACCATTCAACGTTTGGTCCAGGATAACCAGAGGGCCCATTCCAAACCAGGAAAATGCACCCCAGACCATCACTGATGCCCCACCACCTGTTGGCGTGCGGGATCCATCGTTTCGTGGGGTCTGCACCACACACGGTGCCTCCCATCAGCGTGGTACAGTTGATATCGTGACTCGTCTGACCATATGACGTTACGCCACTGTTGCAGAGTTTAGCCAAGATGGTTGGTGGCAAATGCACGCCGGAGTGTCTGATGATGCTGGGTAAGCATTGGCACCCGTGTAGGGCGACGGCTGCCAAACCCGAGGGCATGCAGATTCCGACGGATTGTCCACCGAGAGACGTTTCTAGTGCGGCCAGTATCGAACTGGTCTGTGATTTGCTGCACTGTTGCACTCTTGTCTCTCTGAATCGTTCGTCCCAGGTGTCGCCGGTCACGATCATTCAGGGCAGCTGGACGCCCGATATGGTGCCTGTTGTGGACTGTGATGCCTTCATCCAGCCATTCCCGATACACCCTGGAGACAGTTGAGCGGGGAAAGCTAAATTCCTGCACCACTGCCGAAATGGAACATCCCATGCGTACCCCGTTCAAAAGACGCCATTTCTGCTTAATCACTTATCCAAGCTCTTCCCACAACGTCTAATGGTCCATTCCCAGAATCCGTTACCCCTGTGAATTCGTGAGCCATGCCCATCAATCAATGTGCTTGCTATCCCATGAGTTTTGCTAACTCTGTGTATACGTACTGGTAAACTTAGCTGTGTATTTATTCTGCCACATAACTGCCTTCAAGAGTTAGGCTTTTTAATTCCAATGGATATTGTTCAGCTGCTTCCATATCTGCTGATCTGACTTCACCAGAAATCACCAGTTGATGTATGCTGTGGCGTTTTTACCATCGGGTAAACCAGCCGTTACTTGCCTTGAAATTGTTGATTTCATATAATCCGCAATGCTCGTCAAAAGATTTTTTCAGCATCTTTCTTGCCTATCACTCTGCTGTGTGAACTACATGAAGACTGCCTTGTATACTTCCTTAACAGTGGCTCCCCGTTTCCTTTTACTGGATTGAAGTAGCCCTACTGTATCGCGCAAAAGCAGAAAGCAACTGAAAGATCGTCATAAATCGATCGCCTCAAAAGGCACTCGCCCAAAGAGCCAATAAGAATGTTTTTTGTATAGTCACTCTTCCCAGAGCCAGTTACTAACGTTGGATAACTTGCCTCCCTCATGTATCTGCAGGGTGCATAAGGTATTTGAGGAGAGATTCACATCAAGAAAGAAAACGGAGATATAAGTCGAGATAATAACTTTATTATCGAAACATATCATGAGCATGCGCAAGAAACCTTCTTGTTATATGGCTATTCAATGGACCTGCCTTCAGGTTCTATAACTGCTTTAATGCGAGATCGAAACTGTTGAATCAAATGGTCCTGGTTCTTATTGGTCATTACTCGAACAATGGCAGCTTTCAATTCATCTTTGGTGTTATGGGGGTGTTCATTGACCTCTCTCTCCCTCTCCACAATGCTCCATACGTAGTAGTCCAACTGATTCAGGTCAGGGGAGTCAGGAGGCCAAATCCACAGCAAATCAGCTTCATACGGGTTTTTGAGCTTGTTTAAGAGCCTTTTCGATCTGAGTAGGTGGTTTTCCCGTGTTTTGTCTGACATAAACTGACCTCTTCTTCGCATAACGTACGAGTGATATCTGATGTTATCATGGACAGCATTTCTGATTGTTCTTCCCGACACATGGAGATCTTTGGCAAGTGACCTCGTGGATGTTATGGGATTGTCATCGATGGCCTGCTGCTGCACATGCTGAATAAATTCAGGTGTTCTGATGATGTCAGAACGTGAGGCATGCTTTTTACGCTTTGCTACTGGTGAAACATTGCCATCTTCGGTCTCCAACTCCTTCCACACTTTGTGGACGAATGATCTTGCGACCTTTAGAAATCGTGATATCTCTAAATCGCTGTGCTCTGCCTTTATTGCCATGATTACTGCATGTCTGTTCATGATTTCTGGTACTTGATGGTCCACCATTTTGCTTTCTGGAAACGGAAAGGACATACAATTTACTTGATGCAAAAAAAGACGAACCTCTTGTCCACAAACGTTTTAATGGGCGAATACGTATTTCGATCACTTTGAGATCATTATTCAACGCAAAATAGGAAAATGAACAAAGCAAGCTATTTATAAGAAAAAGAGGGGCTGTTGACTCTCTCCCAAAGGACCAATCAACGAACACGTCGAACGTCCAATGGGAGAGTCAATCGACACCTCGTACAAAAAAATACTAAAAGTGCGGACCTAGGAGAGATACAGATTCCATACAATTGGCAAGAGTTATACAAAATCCAATTGTATAACTGGATAGGGGACCTGAGTCATTGTTCAGCAATATTCCGGGGTCCTTTTTCCCGATCTCCAAAGTCTCGTATGCGTCCAATGATTTCCTGTTCCTTACAGACCTAAGTAAACTGCAATCTTTTAACAAAACGGCGTGGCCCGTTTCAAGCATGTGCTTGGCTACTGCGTATCTCTCAGGACGACCAAACCTGGCGTGGGCCGTATGCTCCTTGAACCTGGTTTTTATGTTGCGGCACGTGGCTCCTCGATAGGTCTTGGGACACTGGCTGCAACCTATCTCATAAATTCCCGCCTGCGACAATGGTGGAGTTTTGTCCTAAGGGTTTCCGAGAAGGTTCTTCAGAGTATTCGGATTTCTGTATGCTATGGACAGCTGTTCTTCCTTAAAGATTGCCTGTAATTTGACGTTAAGTCCACTATTATAGGAAATGGGCAATCTGAATTTGGTGTCCTCGTTGCTGCTGAGTTTTGTGGAATCTCTAACTAATTTCACAAAACTTCTTCTCCTGACCAGATCTTAAACCATTTCAGAACTGTAGCCATTGACGACTGCTATATTTTGGATGCGTGCGATTTCGGCGTCAAACCTCCCCTTAGACAAGGGGATGTTTGAATCTGTACTGTATACTTTGGTAATTTTGTTTTGTATAATTTTGGATTTTGTATAACTCTTGCCAATTGTATGGAATCTGTATCTCTCCTAGGTCCGCGCTTTTATTATTTTTTTGTACGAGGTGTCGATTGACTCTCCCATTGGACGTTCGACGTGTTCGTTGATTGGTCCTTTGGGAGAGAGTCAACAGCCCCTCTTTTTCTTATAAATACAGGTATTGGACATTGAAACTGAAACATCTGGTAGAAATCCAAAATGTTTATTTACTAAGGTGTTGGGGCACCGTGGGCAGCCAGCACAGCAGTAACACGTCTTGGGAAGGATCGATAGAGGTCCTGCACAGTTTGCACCCCAAACCATTACTGATCCACCTCCGTGTTTGACTGTGGGTGCCAAGCAGTCTGGGTTGTAGGCATCAGAGGGGCTCCTCCAGACGAATACCCTCCCTGTCGTTTGGAAGACAGTGTAGCTGGACTCGTCCAAGAATATGACGCATTTGAGGTCATCCAACGTCCAGGTTTTATGCGTCCGGCACCACTGAACCCGCTCGGAGGCATTTGTACTACTGACGAAAGGCTTCGGTATAGCAACCCTGCCATGGATGTTGGATTTATGCAGGTAACGACGGATCGTCTTCGTGCACACAGGTTCCTGGAGGTGTGGATTCATTTCTGCTGCGGTGGTTTTCCGCTTTCGTGCAACAATCCTGGTCAATGTCCCGACGTCTCTTTCCGACAACTTCCGTTTTCCCCTGCAGTTGCTCCTCCTGGACGTGGTTCGTCCTTCCTGTTCGTATGCACACATCACCCTGGATACTGTAGCACGTGAGACATCACAAAGTGTGGCAGTTTTGGACACAGATGCAGCTGCTAGACGCGCCCCAACAATGTGCCCTCTTTTGAAGTCGGATATGTCTCCCATTATAGCAGCGCTCTGCACAGACAATTTGAAGCTTACTATCGAACTTTTCTACTGGAGTGACTACCAAGACCTCTGACACGTGATTCATTGATATGCATACGATTAATTACCTAGCAGAAGGTTCTATTCAGCCCTGGGGGTAACCAGTGCTATTTGCGAAGGTGTTTCAGTTTCAATGTCCAATACCTGTAGCTTGCTTTGTTAATTTCCCTATTTTGTGTTGAATAATGATCTCAAAGAGATCGAAATACGTATTCGCCCATTAAAACGTTTGTGGACAAGAGGTTCGTCTTTTTTTGCATCATGTCTTTATCCACAGTATATTCCCACTTCTCATACAATTTACTATAGTACAGCAGTAGCCAAACGAAGGTGTATCCTGAAATATCTTACGCACCCTGTATAGTAAAGTCCACTTCCAAGAGTTGCGGATATACTCCCTCCCACTGAAAAATGACAAGAAAAAAATTGGGGACCAGCCATTATCGTGACTTATCTGATTTCGCGACATAAGGAATTGCGAAGTAGAAGGGCAGCACTGTGATAGAAAAATCTTCTGAACTCACCAAGCCATACTCTTATGGCTTGCAAATAAGTCAACTTTGAGTCGAATGTGGTACACTGAGGCGCGAAAAGCAGCAGCAAAGACAGTATCAACAGCTAAAGCCAAGGCCTGGGAGAAGTTCGGGGAGAAATTGGAGGCAGAATATGGTCGGAAAACAAGGTGTTCTGGCAGACCGTGCGCCGCCTCCGTGGAAAGAAGTCTCTTTCATCACAAACTATTAAGAGTTCAGATGGGAGGCTTCTGAAAACGGAGGAGAGCGTATTGCACAGGTGGAAGGAATACTTTGCATCTCTTCTTAATCCGGTGACAACAACAACTGAGGCATACGAGGTGCACCTTGGAGCGGAGAATAGTGACGGTAGTATCACTGAAACAGAAGTCAGATGGGCAATTAAGTCCCTGAAGACTGGCAAAGTTGCAGTTGATGATGAAATCCGGTCCGAGATGTTACAGGCCTTAAATCAGGATGGTATCCTGTGGCTGACTCGAGTGTGTCAGGTCGCTTGGATATCTGGACAGGCCCCTAAGCAATGGCAGACAGGAATTGTGATCCCTGTCTTCAAAAAGGGAGATCGGAGAGATTGCAACAACTAACGAGGCATCTCTTTGCTCAGCATTCCTGGGAAAGTGTACGCTAAGTGTCTGGAGAAGAGAAGTCGGGAAATAGTCGACTCCAAACTGTCGGGGGAGCAGTGTGGTTTCCGACCTGGCCGAAGCACGACGGATCGCATCTTTGCTCTAAGGCAAATCTTTGAGAAATCCTGGGAGTATGCAAAAGAGGTCTACGCTTGCTTTGTGGACCTCAAAAAAGCATATGACAGAGTTCTTCCGGAGAAGCTCTGGCAAGTGATGCAAGAGTATGGAGTGGATGGGCAATTACTGGTTGCTATCATGTCTCTGTACGAAAGCTCTGAGATGTGTGTCTGGATAAATGGCATTAAGTCAAGACCGTTCACCGCGACTGCCTGGTGGAGAGGTTGCTCTTTGCTGACGACCTTGTGCTCCTTGAGTCTTCTCGCACGAACCTTCAGCATGCACTAGACTGGTTTGCAGCCAAATGTGAAGAAGCTGGGATGTAGATCAGTGTGACTAAAACCGAGGTTCTGGTCCTTTCGAGACAGCCTAGTCAGTGCACTCTCCACGTTAGGGGAGCCTCATTGAGACAGGTGGAGAAATTCAAGTATCTCGGGATTGCATTCACGAATGATGAACGGCAGGAGAAAGAATTGGATGCAGCAAGCTGTGTCAGACGTGAACTGTGGCGATCCGTGGTAACGAAACGCGAGCTGGGTAACAAAGCCAAACTCACAGTCTTCAAATCTATCTTTGTCCCCATTCTCACCTATGGTCACGAGGCTTGAGTGTGATCGCGGGTACAAGCAGCCGAAATGAGATTTGTGAGAGGTGTGGCAGGTGTTACCCTACTAGATAGAGTGTACAGCAGCACAATAAGGGAATCTTTAGGTGTCGAGCCGCTACTTCTCCGCATCGAGAGATCTCGGTTGCGCCGGTATGGCCACGTGATACGGATGCCAATGCAAACTGGTCTTCCTAGGCAGTTGTTATTTTCCAAGCCGGTGGCTAAGAGACGAAGGGGTCGGTGGATACCAGGTGGCTAGACTACGTGGAGAATGTGGGTTCGAGTCGCTTGGATATTACCAGGGAGGACATGCGCCTGATGGCGGAAGATCGCGATCGCTGGAGATCCTCCATAGGGCTGCTGCCCCTGTGACTCTAACGGATAAGCGGGTTTGAAAAGTAAGGAAGTAAGTACTCACCAAGACAAAAGACAACAAACAGTATTTAACTGTCCCTTACAACCAACTTTAAGCAAAGAGCTACGGGATATTTGAAGTAGTTATCAGCAATTAGCTTTTCATAACCAAAACCATTGATTCCAGGAAGTATGTTGAAATTTTTAAAAAAATTTTCGTCTGTATGTACGTGACCAATTTTGTTCAACTATTTTTTCCGACAGTTTATACTGTGCTTGGACATATTTTGATGACAATTGGTTAACCCTGATTGAAGATATTAATATTTTTTTTTAAAGATGACGATATGACTGTAACGTTCATACCAGCGAGCCAAACTCAATAAATTCGACGTGTACGAACTCTTCACATTAGGACATTTTTTATTTTTTTCGTAAATAACTTGTTTGCTTCTGATGAGTGAGTTTTGAGTTATAAAGCTTTATATCCCCAACCCCCCCCCACCGTACAAAAAGTTTTTCCGATTATTTTTCTTTCCAACTCCTGGCAACAACTGTGACATCACTTCTCATAAAAATGACGTCAGGCCTTCACAGTAGCCTCCTGTGACTGTCGCCAGTGTCGTTTGGTTGTCTTTTAAGGGATATTTGTTTTTGTATTGTCGGATATGCCAGATGGATCGTTAATAGTTGTTTTATTAGGTTTGGGAGGGGGCATGGCAACTTCCGTGTGTTGATGTTTGATGAGAAAAGGAATTTTTGTTTTATCTGTTCTCTTGTTGCTCTAGCTGGTAACCCCCCTCCCCTCTTGTAACGAGTTCTCAGCATCTTGGGTGTAAGTTTGTTGTAAAGATTATTGTCGCGATGATAATACGATAGATTGTAAGTTAAAGTGCTTAAGCTCGTTGTCGTAATTGTTGCGTCGAGAATTAAAACCGTTGGATGCTGCAACAATGAGGGAGTTTTCTAAGAAAGTTGACAATCTTATGTGAGTAGAAAATACACTGAGTTAGCAAAACTCATGAGATAGCAAGCACGTTGAGTGATGGGCAAGGGTCACGAATTCACAGGGGTAACGGATTCTGGGAATGGACCATTAGACCTTGTGGGAAGAGCTTGGATAAGTGATTAATCAGAAATGGCACGTCGTCATGAGTTGACGTCTTTTGAACGGGGTATGATAGTAGGTGCCCGACGCATGGGATGTTCCATTTCGGCAGTGGTGCAGGAATTTGGCTTTCCCCGCTCAACTGTATCGGGAATGGCTGGATGAGGGCATCACAGTCCACAACAGGCACCATACCGGGCGTCCAGCTGCCCTGAACGATCGTGACCGGCAACACCTGGGACGAATGATTCAGAGAGACAGGAGCGCAACAGTGCAGCAAATCACAGACCAGTTTGATACTGGTCGCACTAGAAACGTTTCTCGGTGGACAATCCGTCGGAATCTGCATGCCCTCGGGTTTGGCAGCCGTCGCCCTACACAGGTGCCAATGCTTACCCAGCGTCGTCGGACACTGCGGCGTGCATTTGCCACCAACCATCTTGGCTGGACTCTGCAACAGTGGCGTAACGTCATACGGTCAGACGAGTCACGATATCAACTGTACCATGCTGATGGGAGGCATCATGTGTGGCGCAGACCTCACGAAACGATGGATCCCGCACGCCAAAGGTGGTGGTGCAGGGTGGTGGGGCGTCAGTAATGGTCTGGGGTGCATTTTCCTGGTTTGGAATGGGCTCTCTGGTTATCCTGGACCAAACGTTGAATGGTCCACGATATCGTCAACTCGTCGGAGACCATCTGCACTCGTTTTTGACATTTCAACACCCTGACGATGTAGCAGTCTTTCAAGATGACAATGCTCCACCATGTCGCTCCAATGTCGTCCGCGAATGGTTCGAGGAGCATGCAGGAGAGGTCCAACGACTGAGCTGGCCAGCCTGGAGCCCTGACAGGAATCCCATCGAGCATATCTGGGATGCTGTTGAAGTCAGGCTCTGGGCACTGGATCATCCACCGACGAACGGGCAGCAACTATCTTGAGCTCTGCAGAGTATCTGGTGTCAACTGCCTCCAGAAGTGTACCAGGGACTTGCAGACTCACTACCACGCCGTATTGCTGCGCTCCACAGGGCCACGTAACCTAACTATCCCAGGAGTTTTGCTAACTCAGTGTAGATGTGTGTTCTCTCTTGTGTTATTGTTTATGTGTTTGGAACGAATGCCACCATGACCATGAGAGGCATCGGACAACGAAACTTGATATGTTAATGTCGAAGTAGCAAATAATTAATTATGTTTGGTACCTGTGGAAACCGAGCTTTAATCCAGTTTGCCAATGAATGAATCGGCTGATTATTATTCGTAAGCTGGGCTCGCAGGAATCCTACAAAGGGAATTTGATGTGTTTATCTTATCCGGAGAGAGCAACGGTAGCCGTATTGCATCTAAGATAGGAACCCGTCGTCGTCGTCGGACGGAGAACATTTTGGTGAGACCTTTCCTTTTATTTCGTGCATTTTTTGCCACAGTCATCGGGTGTACTCTGATTAATCCCCACCATTTGCTGGGTATATCGGGATTTGTTTTGTCGGATCGCATATGATTGGTGAACGATCACAGAAGTGTGTCTTATCTATCACAAGTCGTTGAGCCAGCCTTATGATCAATGTTAAAGACATTGTGTAATCACATTAGTTGTTAACTATGTTGTTGTTATGTTTACTGGTTGCTAAAGACGAGTCTGTGTTGTAATTTTATGATTTGCGGCTGTTGCCATCGTTGCAAGCAAGCACATGCTCGCTGTGGGTGATTGCTACGATTAGCGAACCGGTCGGTCATCGGCCGCAGCTTAAGCACTGAGTTTGAGCGGTACAGCACGAGCGAGTGCGGTGTTTGAGCGTTGCTAACGAGTGTTCCTTGCTTGGTTTTCACTAATTAAACGAGTCCAAAAATCCACACCCCACTTCGTGTAGAGTCTTCACTTACGTGGACCCGTGAAACGGTCCCTCCCACGCATGTGGGCGTGCACAAGAAAAGTTGATACGGATAGTCACAACGTTTTTAATAAGCAAATGCTACATGTTTGTAATGTTACAAAAGGTTTTCAAACTGTTGACCATGAGCCCTAAATCCTTTAGATTTCCTCTTCTCGGGACGTGAAGAATGTGGTATATGATGCTCCTGTAGATTCGGAAGGGAAGCTGGTAGCGTGAATTGAGGCTGCAAGTGACCTAAAGTATAGGGAGGGGCCGTAAATGAAGTTAGTCGGTTAGTATCAAATTACCAGTAACTTTGGTCCACTTGCAGGGTCATAGGCTTCCAGTGCCTTCACAATGGGTCTTGGTGCCATACTTCAGGGTTTACAGAAATTTTTGCAATGCTAGCAAAACGGCTACTTACTTACTTACTTTTCAACCCGCTTATCCGTTAGGGTTGCGGGGGCAGCAGCCCTATGGAGGATCTCCAGCGATCGCGATCTTCCGCCGTCAGGCGCATGTCCTCCCTGGTAATATCCAAGCGACTCGAACCCAGGTTCTCCACGTAGTCCAGCCACCTGGTATCCACCGACCCCTTGGTCTCTTACCCTAACAACTGCCTAGGAAGACTAGTTTGCATTGGCATCTGTATCACGTGGTCATATCAGCGCAACCGAGATCTCTCGATGTGGAGAAGTAGTGGCTCGACACCTAAAGATTCCCTTATTGTGCTGCTGTGCACTCTATCTAGTAGGGTAACACCTGCCACACCTCTCAGAAATCTCATTTCTTGTACCCACGATCGCACTCTTTCGGTCATTACCCAAGCCTCATGAATGGTGAGAATGGAGACAAAGATAGATTTGAAAACTGAGAGCTTGGCTTTGTTACCCAGCTCGTGTTTCGTTACCACGGATCGCCACAGTTCACGACTGACACAGCTTGCTGCACTGATCCGAGCATGCAATTCTTTCTCCTGCCGTCCATCACTGGTGAATGCAATCCCGAGATACTTGAATTTCTCCACCTGTCTCGATGAGGCTCCCCTAACATGGAGAGCGCACTGAGCAGGCTGTTTTGAAAGGACCAGAATCTCGCTTTTAGCCACACTGATCTTCATCCCAGCTTCTTCACATTTGGCTACTGCAAACCTGTCTAGTGCATGCTGAAGGTTCGTGCGAGAAGACCCAAGGAGGACAAGGTCGTCAGCAAAAAGCAACCTCTCCACCAGGCAGTCGCCCACACAAACACGCTCGTCGCCTCGGCTGCCCCTGTCTATCCAGTCCATAAAGATAATGAACAAGAGGGGCGACAGTACACACCCTTGGCGGACTCCAACACCCACGGTGAACGGTCTCGACTTAATGCCATTTATCTGGACACACATCTCAGGGGCTTTCGTACAGAGACATGATAGCAACCAGTAATTGCAATCCATCCACTCCATTTTCTTGCAACACTTGCCAGAGCTTCTCCCGAGGAACTCTGTCGTATGCTTTTTCGAGGTCCACAAAGCAAGCGTAGACCTCTTTTGCATACTCCCAGGATTTCTCAAATATTTGTCTTAGAGCAAAGAAACCACACTGCTCCCCCAACAGTTTGGAGTCTACTATTTCCCGACTTCTCTTCTCCAGACACTTAGCGTACAGAAATTTTCGCAATGCTAGCAGAACGGCTAAGTTCCTTTCTTTTATTGGCCTTGGATTAAGGCGTCATGTTGTTTGTGGATTAGGGACTCATTTCCTTCCATCTCAACAATGTTTCAAATGATACGAGTAAGGTTGGAATGGGGGCTTCTCTCGTTGCTTGAAAATGAATTGCAGGCCTTTTTAATTTTTATGATATCATGCATCATCTACAACCCTAGCGTCAATGAACTTCGGACACCTACAGAATTTTGGATAAGTACAACGAAACTAATTGTAAACAAATGAAAATTACTTTATTGAGTGCACAGAGCTTTAGTACAACTGTCATATAGCATTTTAACATAACATTCCGTTTTCAACACGTTGCAATGAACTTTGTACACCGTACCGTTTATTGCACATTACCACTGAGTGGCGTCACCTTTCCGACGAATGACGCTCCGAAGTCGTCGAGGCATGCGGGACACTAACTTCTGCGTTGTTTCTACTGGAATTTTCGCTTCGGAAATACACGCCCGCAGCTGCTGCAGTGTCCGAGGCTTCCGCTGTCTGACTTTTCGCTTTAAAATGTGCCATACATTTTCAACGGGTGACAGATCTGGGCTGCAGGCAGGCCAGTCAAGCACCCTGAAACGCTGCTGTCGTAGCCGAGCCTCGGTGTTCCGAGCAGCACGAGGCTTCGCGTCGTCCTGCTGAAAGATGCTTGGTCTTCTATCGAACAAATTTTGGCGGGATGGATGCAGATGCTGTTGAAGAATGTTTATATAGGCAGCAGAGTTAATAGTGCCCTCGAAAAAGTGAAGCGATCCTGTCCCGGCTGCACTCGTGCGGCCTCACACCATCAGCGATGCAGGCTTCTGAACTTTCCTCTGGTAACAGTCGGGACGATTACTTTCGTGCTTGGTCCTTAGCACCTTGCGACCGTTGTTGTCATACGTCACTGCAAAGGTGGACTCGTCGGACCACAGAACACTATTCCACTGAGCAAGGGTCAGCTTTAGATGGGTTCTGGCCCACGCTACCCGGCGACGCTTAGCTACAGTGCTCATAAATGGCTTCCTCTTTGTAGCATACAAGTAACAGCGGACTGTGCTTTCGGATATGGGTAGATGAAAATATTCTCGAGCCCTAACAGTCATTTCACTTGTGGGAGCGTGCCTGTTTTTCACAATGTAACGTCGAAATACTTGTAGGTCCCTAATATTCAATAATTGCTGCTTGCCTGGTGCAGTCCCTGGTTCTGCTTTCCCGATTTCTCTGAAACGCTTGATGATCCCATTAAGAGTAGAGAGAGAGTGGAACTTATAATTCATGGGCAATAGCTCGCTGGGATTTGTTATTGTGGAACTGCTGTATCCACGTTTCTACTGGCTTAGCACGTCCCATGGTTCAAAACAACATGAATATTGTGCTCTGTCGCGTGGACGGTGCTTTTAAAGCCTGATGCAAAGCATTCTGGGCGTTTCTACAGCCTTCAGGAAAGTTCTATATGCTGGCGACTCCTTGTGTATGAAGTTCTTTGAAACCTGTTGACAATGCAATTTTACATAAATCGATGTTGATATTGTTGCATGTAGACTGAGTAAATCTATTTTGATTAGCCTGCAATCCTCTGTATGCACTTTTCACTTTGTTTTTAGCCAAATTACTTGGTGTCCGAAGTTTATTGACGCTAGGTTTGTAATTTAATTTAATTTTTTTTTTATTTTTCAGAAAACTCTGATAACTTTCGCCCAGATTATGAAGATTCTTTTCAAGGATACGAGCCGAGCGTCACTCGATTCTCCTTGGACAATGGATTTGGCAGTCCCACCGACGACCCAGGAACGGAAGTCGGCTGGTTTCTGTGGGGCATCACGGCTGAACAACTGCCCATTTTGATAGGAGCTGCTGCCGGGGGACTCGTTCTCCTCGTGACCATGCTCGGTCTTCTCATTTGGCGCTGTTGCACTCAGAGTTACGACAACGAGAAAACTTACTGTAAGTTCTACTGAAACTTTGTATTAAATGAATGGGATTTTGATGGAATGGATTTTGCAACTATTCAAATCTCATCCACTTTCTTGTCCTGTCCCCTCCCTCCTTCTCCTTAATTTAAATTATGCTCCTGATCAACGAGGTTGGGCTGAAAAGTAATGCCTCCATGGCTGTAACTTTTTTATTTTTTAACCGATACTCCCATTTGTCGTCTATGTAATGCACTATTCACTTTTCGACATAGTCCCCATCCCTTTCCACGCAATGTACCGACGCGTCACTAGTCGGGTGAACCCGTCAAAGAGGAATTCCGGGGTCGTCGTCGACACCAAGACGGAACAGCAGGTTTCACCTCGTCGTCAGAACGCAGCTCGTGCCCCTTAAGGTGCTCTTTCCTCTTTGGGAAGTGGTGAAAGTCGCAAGGTGCAAAGTCTTTCGTTTTTGAACTGCAGTTTTTCATCTTTGAACTGTAGGCGCTGCAACCCCCTCTGATGTGTGGCGTTATCTTGCTGCAGAAGAGGATCCAAAGCTGCCATTCGATCCTCGTGTCGACGACAACCCCGGATTTCCTCTCTGACTAGTGACGCGTCGGTACAATGCGTGGAAAGGGATGGGGACTATGTCGAAAAGTGAATAGTGCATTACATAGAGGACAAATGGGAGTATCGGTTAAAAAATAAAAAAATTACAGCCATGGAGGCATTACTTTTCGGCCCACCCTCGTAAATTAAGGATAAAGCTCTTTCCTTTCTTTTTAAAGCCTTTTTTTCGCCATATACAGGGTGTCTCGAAACTTTGGTCTCTGCTCTTTCCTAGGCGGAACATTTAAGGTGCCTCTCTCTTTCCATGCCCGGATGACGTTGTGAACGGTCGATTTCGGAATGTTTAGGAGGGTTGACGTCTCTCTAACAGATGGCACCCAACAATTGTACCTCTGTGGAAGACTGAAAGCTCTTTTCTTTGAGACATTCTTACAGCATTCATCTCATAATACGAGGCGCATCCAGAAAGTAAGTTTCCCTACAGGAAGATATTTATTGGCAACAAGTACAGCAATGTTTCAGCTATTTTTCAACATAGCCACCACCAGAACTGAGACACTTGTTGTATCGTGGCATCAACTTTTGTATCCCCCTGTCGTAGAACTCTGCCGCCTGTGAATGGAACCAGCGTGTGACAGACGTCTTTAGCTCTTCGTCGTTGCCAAAACGCTCACTGGAGGACAGGAATTTCTTGAGATGCAAGAAAACGTGGGAGCAAGATCAGCTCCGTAATCATTGATGAGGGATGGTCGCCCACTGCGCTCTTCATCATGGACCTTGGGAAAACTGCTTACTCGTGATGTTCGGCCCATAGACCTGACAGAGCTGACGATGAATTTCAATTGGCGCAACCTCGCAGGCGGCGGGAGAAGAAATAAGAGCTTCCGTTTCGGACCATTGCTACCACGCTACTGGCACGAGGCGGGACCTGTCCAGCTGGCATATGATTGATACATCATAGATCTGTTACGCATGCGCAATTGACACTGCTAATTACGTTTACTTTAAAGGGGAAAACATCAGGAAACTTACTTTCTGGATGCGCCTCGTAGCATGCTCTGTTATGTAGTGCTGGGAAGAATGCCAACAGTGAAATTGCAAAGGAATGTCTCATTTTCATTCAAATCAGGGATGTCCCATGAATATTGATAGGGTATTCAGAGAAGGGTTTGTCCTGAAGGCAAATAGGGGACCAGCAACATACTAACAAAAAAAATAAGGTTTGGGATCACCCTGTTAAAAATGCTTGAAATATGCTTCTTCTTTTACTTATTTGTGTTCATTTGTATGAGAATAGCACGTACACTATATGATCACAAATATCCGGACACATGCACGTTTGCGCTCTAGCCACGATTTCGTGGAAATCAATAGGGCGTTGCACATCCCTTTGCCCGAATCACAGCTTCCACCCTTCGGGGAAGACTTTCCACCAAATGTTGGTAGGTACTTTCCGCAATGTTCCTCCATTCCTCCCGAAGAGCGAGAATCAGTTCAGGTACACAAGTTGGCCCATGTGATCTTTCCAATTCATCCCACAGACTCTCTATAGGATTGAGGTCGGGACTTTGTGCCGGCCGACCCGTTTCTTCGACCCCTGAGTCCGCAAACCACTGCCGTACACGCCTTGCTTTGTGGCACGGAGTATTGTCGTGTCGGTAGAGAAATGGCCCGTTTCCGAAAAATTGCCACAACGTTGGAAATGCACAGTTGTCCAAAACATTCAGATAACGGTCGGATTTCACGATTCCTTGCACAGGAACGAGCTGGCCCAGTCTGTACCGTGAAAACGAGCCCCACACCGTGACTCCTCCTCCTCCGAACTCGACTGTGGGCTCTGTGCACTCACGTAAGATGAGTTCTCCAGGTATGCGCCAGACCCAAACTCGTCCGTCGGATTGCCAGAGTGTGTAGCGAGATTCGTCTGCCAACATTACACGTTTCCATTTGTCCATTGTCCAGTTTCTGTGGGCTTTGCACCACTCCTGCTGATGTGGGGCTTGTGGGCAGCAGCACGGCCACGGAATCCCATCGTGTGCAGTTCCCGACAAATCGTCACGGTACTGGCATCGTTTGCAGAGGCGTTTCGAAACTCTGTGGCAATTTTTTCCGCCGAGGACTTCTGGTCGCTGCGGGTGACGCGACGAAGCACTCGACGGTCTCTGTCTGTTAGTTTCTTGGGTCTACCGGTTCGTTGTCGAACTGTTGTCGATCCCCGGGTCTTCCATTTCATAACGACATCGCCTACTGTTGACTTGGGTATCTGAAGAAGGCTGGAAATGTCACGCACGGACTTGCCGCATAGGTGACATCCGACGACGGTTCCACGTTGGAACTCGCTGGGCTCTGCCGAACGCCCCATTGTTGCCAATGTCCAAGCAGAGTTGTGTGTGAAGGTGTGGGAAGCTATTTAAATGATGTGCAAGTCATTATCATGTGACATTGGGCCAATCGATGATCTGTGAGGGGTGTCCGGATATTTTTGATCATATAGTGTATATTCATGTTGGTTTCTTTGAAACATTCCAAATATGGTTTAAAACAGTCAATATGCTTTCATACGAGCGTGAGAAGTTAATACTGGTGTCAGATCCAAAATATTTAATACGAGGGAGAATCAAATGAAAACCGCAATTATTTTTTTTCTACTATTTTACTGCAGGGAGAATGTTTGTTTGTACATTATTTTTCAACATAGTCCCCTCCAAGTTCAATGCATTTACGCCATCAGATAGGAAGTGCTTCGATAACGTGTAAGGAAATGTTTTTCGGTTGATGGTGTAGCCATTCGTGCACCGCTGATTGGACATCTTTGTCAGTCTTGAACTTCTGCCCTCCTTTAATTGACCAAAGACATGGTAATCTGACTGTGCCAAGTGTGGCAAGTATGGCGGATGGGGCAGGCACTTGAAATGTAGGCCGTCGACCGTATCCATTGTTGCATGAGCTGAATGAGGACTGGTGTTATCATGTTGAAGCAAAACACCTGCACTCAGCAATCCCCTTCGCTTTGTGCGTATTGCTTATTGTGTATTGTGCTGGCTTCAAATGGTGCTTGAGAAGGTTGGAGTAGTTGGCACTGTGGCACCGGGGGCAGGTAGTGCTCCAGAATAGGACCACGCTTATCCCAAAATAAAGTCAACAGGACTTTCTCAGCAGAGGCTGTTTGCGAGGGTTACATGTCAATTCGTCGACTGTGTCAGTTGGTCGGGAAGTTAGTTCGTCGGAGGTCAATTAGTTGAACGTCAATTCGTCAGGTGTTTCAGTTGGTCGAGATAATAAATAAATGGTCGAGGAAAACCTTAATAAAATTTATTAACGAAAAAATTGTCGGGAAAAAAGGTGATACAGAGGCTAAAATGAATTGTAGCTATAATAAATGTGGTCTTGTTGTCAAATGGTGAGGATATTGATGAGAGCTTGAAAACCACTCCCCTCAACGTGAGATTTTGTGTTAACTTTGGGAAATCGACCACAGGATGTAAAAGCTCACGGAGCTTAATATTTTTACTTACTTCCTTACTTTTCAAACCCGCTTATCCGTTAGGGTCGTGGAGGCAGCAGCCCTATGGAGGATCTCCAGCGATCGCGATCTTCCGCCATCAGGCGCACGTCCTCCCTGGTAATATCCAAGCGACTCGAACCCAGATTCTCCACGTAGTCTAGCCACCTGGTATCCACCGACCCCTTGGTCTCTTACCCACCGGCTTAGAAAATAACAACTGCCTAGGAAGACTAGTTTGCATCGGCATCCGTATCACGTGGCCATACCAGCGCAACCGAGATCTCTCGATGCGGAGAAGTAGCGGCTCGACACCTAAAGATTCCCTTATTGTGCTGCTGTACACTCTATCTAGTAGGGAGTGTAACACCTGACACACCTCTCAGAAATCTCATTCCTTGTACCTGCTTGTACCCGCGATCGCACTCTTTCGGTCATTACTCAAGCCTCATGAATGGTCTTTGAGAATGGGGACAAAGATAGATTTGAAGACGGAGAGCTTGGCTTTGTTACCCAGCTTGCGTTTCGTTACCACATATCGCCACAGTTCACGTCTGACACAGCTTGCTGCACCGATCCGAGAGCTTAATATTAATGTTATCTGCTCAATTTGTCCGATAATTAATTTTAAACCGTTATTAATTTCATTCTGAAAATGAAGGACACTGAAGCGGTGTAAGCAGTTTGGGGCAGATGTCTGGACCCCTTGTCAACAAGATCATGTTTATAGTGGTGACAATTCTTTTTAGCTGCTACAGTATATACAAAAAATCTTCACACCCCTGGAAGTTTTTCAAAAAATATAAAGTACCTGACAGAAAAACTCTGGCAATTTTTTCAATGTGAGTGGCAAAAATAGTTATCACACCCTTTGTGTTAGATCATTTTTTATTGTATGTGCACCCTGCAAAGCAAATTTTGAAGCCAATTGTAAAAGGTGAGTATATTAGAAAACTGAATCTGGCATATAATGATAGGATGACAGGAAAACGTCTCAGCAAGGATTTGAGAGCAAGAGTTATTCAACTAAAGAAAAAAGGCCTTGGATATAAAAAAATATCAAAACAATTGGACATTGCAGTATCCACTGTGAAAAAATTCAACAAATGGAGAATAGTGGCAGATCTGCCGGTTCAAGGCAGGAAAAGGTACACCACCCCCAGAATGGATCGACGCATCATCCAAAAGAATACCGAAAATCCCCATCTGTCAGCACCAAAACTGAATGACGAAATGAAGACTGAACATGACCTGCATGTTTCCACTCAGACCATTCGCAATAGGTTGCACGAGAAAGATATTCACGGTAGAACACCACGTAGGAAACCACTCCTCACAAAACGCCATAAGCTACTGCGTCTGAACTGGGCCAAAGAATACCAAGGTTGGACAGTAAATGATTGGAAGCGAGTAATATTGAGTGATGAGACGAAAGTGAATCTATTTGGGTCAGATGGAATTGCAAAAGAAAGGTGAGGCTGAGATGGCAAAGAATATTAAACCCAGTATGAAGCATGGAGGAGGCTGCAAAATGATCTGGGCTTGCATGTCATACAATTGGAAATCATCAATGGAATAATGACTGCTGCATCCTACAAAGACATCTTAGAAAGGAATTTGCAGCAGCAATCAACAAGGAAACTTAAACTTTGGAGAAATTTTGTGTTCCAACAGGATTGTGATCCGAAACGCACAGCAACGCTGACAAAGATGTGGTTCCAGGAGAAGCGAATTAACGTGTTGGATTGGCCACCACAGTCACCGGACATGAATGTAATTGAACATTTATGGGCAGTTATCAAGCCAAAAATTGCAGGACGGCGACCAAAAAGTCTACAAGAACTTGAGAATGCCATAGCAGAAGAATGGCAGGTTACTAGATCTTTAGTAGAATCCATGCCAAAGCGTGTCATGGCTCTTATCCATGCCAAAGGTGGCCATATAAAGTATTAGAATTGTTTACAACAATAAGTATTTAATAAAATTAACTTCTTTTCCAGATGGGTGGGATAACTTTTTTTACCACTCATATTGAAAAAGAAGGCCAGAGATTTTCTGTCAGATACTTTATATTTTTTGAAAGAGGAGTGTTCAATGATGGTATGTGATAAAATTTAATAGTGCTAGTAGAATGTACACATGTTTTATGAAAAACTTCCAGGGGTGTGAAAACTTTTTGTAAGTACTGTATATCACGTTGTTTACAAAAGTTGTATTTGAATACTGTTTTTAACAGTAACGGCATTTATTGTTTACCTTTCAAGTAATTAAATTAATTATTGATTTAAGGAGCTTAAATGATTAATTTAAATTTAAAATGAGTTTAGTCTCCTTATAATGGGGAAAATCGTGAAATACAATCCTCATTTCCAAAAAAGTAAGGACAGTGCAACATACACGAAGAAGTCCAACACATTTGTTTGGATTATTGTATTGCCGTTTATTTCAACGCATTACAATACATAAACGATAAATTAGGCATGGGATCACATATCTTCTATGCTTAAAGAAAGATACAGGTGGTTTTCCTGTTTGGCACGTGCAACACACTCCCAAAAAAGTTGGGACAGCACGGCGTTTACCACGGTGTGGCGTCACCTCTCCTCTCGATGACACACTGTAATCTTCTGGGCATCGATGACACCAATCTTTCTAACGCCGTAACCGGAATTCTGTCCCATTCCTCTTGGATATAGGTTTTCAGCTGTTCAACTGTCCGGGGTCGCCGCTGTCGTAGTTTTCGTTTAATAATACGCCAAACGTTTTCTATAGGCGACAGATCCGGGCTGCAAGGGGGCCGATCCAACATACGAATGCGCTGCCGACGTGGCCATGCACAAGTTATGCGCGCTGCATGCGGTCTGGCGTTGTCTTGTCGAAATATACACTGATGTCGTCCAAACAGGCGCCTCTTAGATGGCACCATAGCTCGTTCCAGGATCTGTATATACGCTTCGGCATTGACGGTGCCATTGCAGACGTGCAAGTCTCCCATTCCACGGCCACTAATACGGCCCCAGACCGTGACAGACGGTGGTTTCTGTACCGAACGCCTGTAGCAGGCGGGAATATCCTTTTCGTCTTTGGTCCGGAGTGTACGGCGTCCATTATTTCCGTAAACAAACGTAAAGGTCGATTCGTCCGACCACAATATGTTCTTCCAGCGTGCTCGGGACCGATTGCGACGGGCTCGAGCCCACGTCAGACGGCGACGTTGCCGTCGTTTGTCGACGTATGGCTTCCGTCGTGCACAGTATAACTTAAGTTTGCATTTGTGGATGCACCGGCGTACGGTATTCGACGATAATGGCTTCCCGAAGAAATCGCGGGCCCATGTGGCTACGTCCGTCATCGCAGCATTCCCGTGCGTGACGCAGTGACGTCGGAGGATCCGAAGAGCTCGAGCATTCGGAATAGGTTTTCTACCTTGGCCTTTCCGAACCGTGATCTCACCACTATCTCGGTAGCGCTCGATAATATTATGTACTGTAGATGATGACAGGTTAAATCTTCTGGCTATTGCACGCTGAGAAACGTTGTTTGTGAATTCTCGAACGATTCGAACACGAAGATCTTCGCTAACTGGCTTACCTCGACCCATCGTTCCGAATAAGTTACCCGAACGACAGATGGCAACTGTTATTTATACGGAATGTAGTACGACGTCATCATTCTAGATTATTCCCGAACAATTCAGAAGGTTTTACTACTAACGGAGCTTTCTACAACGTATGTCCCAACTATTTTGGAACGTGTTGCAACACCCCCATTCAAAACGAACGTCCCGGCCACGATACAAAATGTTTTGGTGCACACAACATATTTATGTCATTTCATAAACGTATCTGCTAATTTGTATTCGCGAGAAAGTTTTGTTACATCATCCCTTTTTGTTTTTTCTAAATATTTTGCACTGTCCCAACTTTTTTGGAAATGAGTATTGTAATAAAAACAAAAATTAAAATTAAAGTCACCAATCTTGAAGAAACTTGGGAGATGAAAGAAAAGTCAAGGATGTAGTCTATTGAAGATGTTGTTGATGGTAGAAATAAAAGCAGTCTATTGAGGATGTAGATAATGTTGATAGGGGAAAACAATGATCTTCAAGTACACATGAAATTTTGAAGGGTTGATCCAAATTTTTGGGATAAATTTCATAGAAAAACGTTTTCGAGAATTTTTTTCTCTTAATCAGTTGAAAAATGATTACCGTATATACTCGTGTATAAGCCGACCCACGCATAGGCCGATCCCCTGTTTTTGAGCCCAAAAAGTTGAAAAACGCCTTGGCCTTGACCCGTGCATAAGCCGAGGCAAAAAAGGAAAAAAAAAAAAAAAAAGATTTGAATCACCCTATATAATCTTTAAAATTACAACGCTTAACAGATACAAAAAAAATTATTTGAATAATTTTATATTCTATAAACCATTTTTCGACCATGGTTTCAATTTTGTTTCGATCATCTTTCAGTATGCCTAACTACTTTTTATTTTAGTTATGTATATTTGATTTTTGGTTGTGGAAATGTATTCCCGATCTTTTTTTATGTATGTAATTATATATTTTAATTATAACCATATTAACTTTCTTTATTAAAACATTCTTGGACGATTTAAAAGTTTGGGACAAACTTCCGCCCCTAGGCCTATCTCAGTTTGCGTTCAAATTCGAACCTGAGTTTACCTTGACCCCCCTTAAATTGTTTTACACATGATTTGAATCACCCTATATAATCTTTAAAATTACAACGCTTAACAGATACAAAAAAATTATTTGAAGAATTTTATATTTTACTAGAAGAGGTACCCGGCGTTGCCCGGGATAATTACATGGATGTAAACAGAACAATCTCAAAAAATTAAATTAAATTTTGCAATATCTTAAAAATAAACACATGAAAATGCTTAGAATTAATACAGTAAAAATTCTTAATGAAAATTCGAAAAATTTTTTTTTAAAGGCTCACAATGGCTGGACCTCCAAGGATGCCACTGCTATTTTAAATAATTTCTTACTCACGTAATCTTACCTCAGATGTATACTTAGTGTTGTTGCAATTTCCACTCTTCTCTCGATGTGTTGAAGCAAAATTTGGCCATTCATCACTTTGTGCAGTCTAGCGGTCGCGGATTCTTCTATTTACTTGCTTCCCATTTGCTCAATACATCACGGAGCTAAAGGAGTGCTTCCTCTCTCGTCTTTCCACTCTTTCTCAATAGTCTGCTAACTCTCCATTGTCTCCATTTACTGATCATTTTTAAAGATTTTCAAGAAATTGTTAAGTACTAAGAACTCTCTTTTCTAAGAAAAGCCTGAATAACAGGAATTCTATGCATTGTTACAAATTGAAACTTATCCATATTGCATTGTTATAATTCTTGGAAAGGACTGCTTTATCATTGCATCATCATTTTGAGCTCATTGTTATTGGTGAATTGCGTGTTGAAACCATTGTTGATACCTATTGTTGCACAAACTTTTATTTGCATTGTTGGTCATGAGATATATATTGTTGGTCCGTGCAGAGTGTTGGTGAATTGCGTGTCGATACCATTGTTGCAAAAACTTTGTCTTGCATTGTTGGTCATGCGATATTTCTCATTAATATGCCCTGCCATAACCATGAATATCGATTTTTTATCAATAATTATTATTTTTTCGAAATCTGATGTAGACAGTGACCTTCCTCATGCTTTGAAGGTCATGTATGCGAAATTTCATCAAGATCGGAATAAAACTGTAGATTTGTATAAAAAACGTACAGACCCACCCACAGACAGACCCACAAACATCCTTCTTTATATATATAGATAGATAAACCATTTTTCGATCATGGTTTCAATTTTGGTTCGATCATCTTTCAGTAGGCCTAATGCATTTTTATTTTAGTTATGTATTTTCAATGGAAAAGTGGATGGAAAATTGAGGAAAAAGACGTGAAATACTGCACTGTATATTGTTTATAATTGTACAATGTGCTGTTAAGGTCTATTAAATTTCATATACTAGTGCTTGGCGATAGTATTGATGGTAGCTCATGTTTCGATGTTCAAAACGTTTCGAAATCGAAGTTTTTAGTCTTCTTGAATCTTTGATGCTTCCATGTTCCATTTGGGTTCGATCCCGGCCGAGGACGACGAGGATTTTTTCAGGGGGAAAATCCTGAGATCACGCACTTCCTTCGGAAGGGAAGTAAAGCCGTTGGTCCCGTGTAGTCGTTTGCCGGCTGCACGTTAAAGAACCCTTGCGAGGCAAAATTTGCGGCCCCTATAACGCCGTCCTGAAATGGCCATAGTAGTTGAAAAGGACGTTAATACCAAATAAACCAAACCAAACCAAACCATGTTCCATTTTGAATACTGTTTAGATTAATGTATTTACTGTATGTATTGCAATGAGAGAACACGTAAAAATGCGCTGGTTTCGTTTGAAGCCCCTCCCCCTCTCATACTTTCTCCCATATGGCCGCCACAGCCTTTTAGAGATTCTCATTATGCTGCAAAGAGAGAGAGAATACTTTTATCTTATTAGAAATTTATTTATGCAGTGAAAGGGTTAATAAATGAAATCTAAATTATTGCTTAGTTTTTTGTAAACTCCACTTAGAAGAGTTTTCATCAACTCTGACCCGCGCATAGGACGAATGTGGTTTTTAGGGGTCATTTTTTGGAGAAAAAAAAATCGGCTTATACGCGAGTATATACGGTAAATAACAAAAATTTAGCCAAACCATCAATAGAAATAAACAATAAATGGACACTACTTTTAAACAACAATCATAACCAACAATTACAATCAACTTAGCTTCATCACCTTTATATTCTTATTTCAACTGTTTTCAACATTCAAATATTTAATCGACTGATGATGAGAAAAAAATTCTCAAAAACGTTTTTCTATGAAATTTATTCCAAAAATTTGGATCAACCCTTCAAAATTTCATGTGTACTTGAAGATTATCGTTTTCCCCTATCAACATTATCTACATCCTCAATAGACTGCTTTTATTTCTACCATCAACGACATCTTCAATAGACTACATCCTTGACTTTTCTTTCATCTCCCAAGTTTCTTCAAGATTGGTGATTTTAATTTTAATTTTTGTTTTTATTATTTCACGATTTTCCCCATTATAAGGAGACTAAACTCATTTTAAATTTAAATTAATTAAATTAATAACAAAAAAATTTTTCGTTAATAAATTTGATTAAAGTTTTTTCCGATCATTTATTTATTATCTCGACCAACTGAAACGCCCGACAAATTGACCGCCCAACCAACTGACACCTCGACAAATTGACGTCCGACGAACTAACCACCCGATCAACTGACACAGTCAACGAACTGACCTGATACCGTCTGCAAAGAAGAATGTCGCCATTCTTTGCTTGCACGTTTCGTCTGCAGTTGAAAGTCATCCCCATACTTTGTCTTCATTCTCTGATGAATATCAAACGGTTTCACACCATAAAAATCACACTCCATAAAATTCACACTCCATAAAAATCAAATAACTCCACGCTGTTCCTCCTTGGTGCAACTGTGTAGCGGTGCTGCCATCTTGAATCCCCTGTTACTCAGCTCCAACCTTACCTACCGACACTGCTTCGTACTACCAGCTCAGAAAGACATCATGGACTGTGTCTGCAAATTTCCAAACATCTAAAAAGAAAAACAGATTTTCTAATGGCACTATTGCGGTTTTCATTTGATTCTCCCACGTATTTTTTTTTTGTTTAGGCGAATCTGTTGGGGAGGGGGGGGGGTCATTAATAACTCCAAAACAGCTCACCAGAGACAAAAAAGTCATTTACAAAAAAAAAAAAATCGCCTTAACAAGAGAAGCACCTAAAAAGAATCTGTTTTTAATTTCCGTGCTCGACAGTGCTGCCAGCAGCGGGGAACAGCACCTGCTTCGTATTTGTCAGGTTCGTATCTACAGGGTGATTATAATTAAAGTTACAATTTCAAAAATCGATAATTTGCAAACTACTCGTCAGAATGACCTGATGTTTTAGCAGAACAATCGTGAGGCAGTGGAATTTTGTTTGGTGAAGGGAAAAAAGTAGTTCCAAAATCTGCCGATAGATGGCGCTGGCAGGGTAATGTCAGGGGAAAAACCAAAAATGGATTCGTAAAACATAGGAATGTTGTTAGCCAAAAGGAAACATTAGAGTTCAGGGATTTACGAAAAATTTATTAGCGAAAAGACAAGAATACGTGTTTACAGCGACAACAAAATGGAGCTTCATGGAACAAACATCTTACTGATGATTAAGGCAGAAGTTGTTCGATATGCCCTCCGCCTTGTTCCGCTACTAATTGGAAGCACAAAATGGTATGCTCCGCAACACGTATTACAATCATTGTCACGTATTGGTAATTTGCATATCTCCAGACAAAATGAACCTTGCCAGTGCCATCTATTGGCAGAGTTTGGAACTACTTTTTTTTCCTTTGCCAAACAAAATTCCATTGCCTCACCATTGTTCTGCTAAAATATCAGGTCATTCTGATGAGTAGTTTTCAAATTATCGATTTTTGAAATCGTAACTTTAATTATAATCACCCTGTACATCTTAGTCTTCTGGTTCGTGCATACGGTACTTTTCCTACAATATCCACTGGCCCTTTTTTTAATGAACAACCTAATATATTGTGAAAGAAAAACTATTGCAGTTTGTATTGTGATGACCATAGTGCAAATTGTGAACGTTGTGCTGCATTATCTTCTTCATTTTTTCAGACTTACACCAGAGAGACGAACTGAGAGATGACAAGCATGGAAACCGACATTTAATGCAAAGGTTAGAACTAAATTATTTTAACCTGTAATGCTCTTAGAACCCTTAGTAGAATTTTTGTGTATTCAATTTACTTATCTGGTATCATTAATAGCTGAGATGCTTGCATAATTTAACGTCAATGTTTAATAATGAGAGCATATAAAAATCTCTACTCTGATTGTACTACGAAAAAAATGGCGGCAAAATCAAAATGTCAGTTCGTTTTGGGATGCCCTTTATAATAAAAATCGTACCTTCCATTATAGTTTTTGACACGAACACGACTGGCCTATTGTTGCGCAAACTTTGCTTTGCATTGCTGGACATGAGCTACAGTCCGTCCCAAAAAATAACGAACATTGGTTTTTTCTGTGTAATGGAAAGAATTCAACAAATTGTTAACATAGTTTATTGTTACTCTATAAGATAGGAAGTTATTTCAATGCTGCTATATGTTTAACATTCTGATCACATAAGAAAACATCTGAAAAAAAAGAAACAGGCGTTTTTGCTGTCCCAAAAAAGTATGAACATAGTATGAAAAACGTCAAACAATACAAAGAACGTATGAATTAATAATCAATAAACTTGTCATTTCTTTTAATCACTTCAAAAATACGATGTTTCATTGATTCAATGAGTTTGCGCAAGTTCAGAAGTGGAATTTCCTCCCAAGACTTTAGAACGGCCGTCTTAAGTTCCTGAACGGAATCAAATTGACGTCCATCCTTATAAACAGCCCTAACCAAGATTCCCCACACATTCTCGATTGGGTTTAAATCAGGACTCGATGACGGCCATTCTAAAACAGGGATGTGCTTTTGATTAAGCCATTGTTTTGTCGATGCTGATGCATGAATTGGAGCATTGTCTTGTTGAAAAATGTAATGCTCTCCACCAATACGGACAGCGTGTGGGAGTAAATGTTCGTTAAGCATCTCTTGATATGCCGTAGAATTCATTCTGCCATTGATTGCAAGTGATGACTTTCCGTTCATGCTGAAGCTACCCCAGATCATCAGGGAACCACCTCCTTGAACTCTCTTGCTGAAGTATTGTTCTTCATGGCGTAGATCGTGCCAATATCACCGTAGTCCATCAGGTCCATCTAGATTGAATTTTTTTTCGTCACTGAATATGACATGTTCCCACTCCTTGTCCCAGGTCATGTGATCTTTGGCCCATTGTAGACGCTGTTGCAGATGTGTTGCTTTGAGGGCTGGTCGTTGTTTGCGTTTCATGAATTTGATGTTTTTGTCGCTTCTTAAAATGTGATGCACACTTGATTTGGAGATTTCATGATCCAATTCTTGGGCTATTGTACGTGTTGAGCAATTTTTGTGGGTTGCTAATCGCACTACTTCTCGTCTAGTACGGCTCGTTGCCTTTTTCTTGCGGCCACTTGCGTGTTTGCCGCTTGCAGTTCGTTTCCCTTTCAAATATTCATTAAGTGTCGATCTTGCACGACCAATTCTTCTGGCTATTTCAGCTTGTGAAACACCTTCAGATGCCAGGGCATCCATATAACCTTTTTCACGTTCTGTAACATCTTTCCTCTTCCCCATCTTGTGAGAAGTGGTCAATTTTTTTTAAAAACTTGTAGGACTACAAGTAGAGTTCCTTCTATCTATTTATATGCAACTTTCATGTTAATAAATGCTTCCACCTACTGCGAAATGATCATTTTCTGTGTGTTCGTAATTTTTTGGGACATCACATTTAAGGTAGACTGGGGGGGTTTGTTATTTCTTACGTGCCTGAATGTTAAACACATAATAGCAACATTGCGATAAATGCCTATTTTGTACAGTAACAGTAAACTGTGTTAACAATTTGTTGAATTCTTTCCATTACACAGAAAAAACCAATGTTCGTAGTTTTTTGGGACGGACTGTATGTTGGTGTGATGAAAAATCTTAACAAAAGCGTTACGGATTCTTGGCGTAGTATAGTAGTTACTGTTTATTAGTTCAATTTATCATAAGTTTGGATTTAGGAAATGTTTACTCAGTAAAGAGTTCTTAGCAGTTGAACTAATCAAACACATAAATATTTGATTGTTTAGATTAATGAAATTTCCCCTTTAAAATTAGGATAAATCACCTTTTTTGTGAAAATCAGATGGATGACACCATTGTTGTTGCGCGTACAGTGCATGGGCTAAAGTTTAACTTCAGTGTAACAAAAAAGCTGTTTTCCCATTTCACCCGAGACTGTTAAGATAATGAGACTGGACAATTTTCACTTCTCCCATACTAAAATCTGTAACCGATTTTATTGGTGGCTCCCTCTGGAAAATGTTGCTCAAACTTAAGGGGCTGTTAATATATGACGTATACCCAGTGGTGCGCTGGAGCTGGCTCGCACGAGCCGGTTGTTGAACTTCTTAATATTTTCCGAGCCGTTTGTTGAATTTCAACAAAGACATGAAAAATTATTATTATTTTTTTTATACATTAATTCATGTATACAGGGTGTATCTGAACGGTCTGTACAAACATGGAGGAGAGGTAGTATGGGTGATTCTAAGCAATAACTGATATGTGAACAGAAATATGAACAGAAATAAAAATGCTGCTACCAAGATCAACAAGCTAATAACTCAAGTTCTGTAACATCTAGAAAGATGAATTTTGGTAAACCAACAGGGTACATAAAACTATGTGGACTGTTAAAATTTGATAGAATTGTTAAAATAGTTTCCGAGTTACGCAGTCAAAAACGTAACACGTGCTGGTTAGTACTCGCATGTGAGCATGAGTTACGATGTTGAACGCGTAATTCTGAAACTACTGGCTGGAATTTGATCAATTTTTAACGGTACACACAGTTTTATATACCCTTTAGTTTTACTAAAATTCATCATTTTAGATGTTACAGAACTTGAATTATTAACTTGTTGATCTTGGTGGCGGCATTTTTATTTCTGTTCATATTTCTGTTCATATATCAGTTATTGCTTAGAATCACCCATACTACCTCTCCTCCATGTTTGTACAGACCGTTCAGATACACCCTGTATACATGAATTAATGTATAAAAAAAATAATAATAATTTTTCATGTCTTTGTTGAAATTCAACAAACAGCTCGGAAAATATTAAGAAGTTCAACAACTGGCTCTTGTGAGCCGGCTCCAGCACACCACTGGGTATATGTCATATAATAACAGCCCCATAAGTTTGAGCAACATTTTCCAGAGGGAGCCACCAATAAAATGAACTTTTTTGCTCAGAATCACCCATACTACATACCCTCCAAGTCTGTACAGTCCGTTCAGATACATCCTGCATATTGTTAGGAGAAAAAACCCCAGAGATTTTAGTCAAAAAATTCCATCTCATAATGTAACACTGCAACTGAGAGACAACCAAAGGGTCCGTCATATAGAAAATTCTCGTACACCGTCCCACAAATCTTATAAATCTGTAAAAAAAAAAATCTCAAAAATTATTGCAGATTTGAAGTCTCAATTCTGATATCCGGTAACAACTTCCGGTTCCGGGCTGAAACATTTCAGTAACAACTTCCTGTTCCAATCGAGTAGTCGTGGAGCCAGTTGTTAAACATTTGCCAGCTATTATTACGTGACGTGTACCTTTTCCAGTTGCTTCCATCCACTTCATTTATTTTACTGCATCCCCCTTTGCTGTTTAACCTGTTCATCAATGATCTCCCCAGTGTATTTAGCCCTACTAAAACCATTATGTACGCCGATGAAGTGTCCTTGATATTATCATCTTTAAATGATGCTCTGCTTTCGCTCCTTCGCTGGAGCAACATTAATGCGCTACAAGTTAATGCTGACAAAACGAAGATTGTTTTTTTATCAGCAAAATAAGTGCAATGTTCCCGAAGCCCCTTTAATTTCATATGGCAATCAACCCATTAGAATAGTTGAGTCTTGTATTATCTCATGATCTGTCTTGGAATTTGCAGGTAGATGCTCTTATGAAGTTGACCAGAAGACAGGGCTTGATTTCCAGACTAAGTCATTTGCCCCCGGAGATTCTTATTTTGTTATATCACGCTTGGATACACTCCCAGCTATGTTACTGTGTTATTTTCTGGGGTTCAACCACCGCATTTAACTTGTCCAGAATTCTGAAATTGCAAAAATGGTTTCTTCGCACTTTACTGAAATTACCTAAACGGTCTTCTGTCTCACATAATTTTTATCTCCTGCGAATACCCACCATCCATCAAATATACAGGGTGTTTCAAAATTATGTACAATAAATTTAGTGACATATTCTTCAGGTCAAAAGAAGACAAAAATGTTCTATAGCACTTTGTCTGGAAACGATTTGTTTGCGAGTAATCCAATATGATAGAGTAGGGAAGCACGGTAGTTAGCGGACGATATTTTAGCAGTTCCAGCATTTCGACCCAACACTAGGTTGAGTGGTTTGTTCCATTTAAAACTACTTTAGGGTCGTTCCATTAGTTGTGTACGGTTGTTTCCATTACTCTACATCCACTCACTAGGAAGAGCAATTTCACAACGTTTGCGTGCTTTGACATACGCATTACGATTTACGTAAAAAAAAAAGTCATGTACACGTATTCCACTCACAGAATACACTGACATGCACCTAATGTATGGTCTTGCGGACGGAAATGCTGTGGAAGCAAGAAGACTCTACCGAGAATGTTTGCCAAATAACCGAACATTTGTATCTGTTGACAGACATTTGAGGGAGTGTGGTTCCTTTGGCCGTCAAACAGGACGAGAGCGGCCTGTAGCACATTCTCCGGATGAGGAGGATGTGATAATTGACATCATACACGATGAACCACAGACAAGCACCCGTCGTATTTCTTCCACGGTACACATTCCGCACTCATCTGTTTGGTGTATTCTTCACCGTCAGCTTTTGCATCCATACCACCTGCAACTGGTTCAGGCACTGAACCCAATGGACTATTCACACCAACAACGATTTTGCCAATGGATACATCGTCGTCATGCTGCAGACCCTAGTTGTTTCAGCCAGATACTTTTCACGGACGGACCAACCTTCATTGGGCAGATGCTAACCCGCACGTTACCAGAGCTCGAGCGCATCGAGAGCGTTTCTCTGTGAACATTTGGTGTGGAATTGTCGGAAATAACTTAATTGGCCCTTATGTGTTGCCGCCACGATCGACTGGGCGAACGTATCTTTCGTTTCTGCAGAATGCATTGCCAGAATTACTGGAAGATGTTCCTCTTTTGATAAGATCTAACGTGGTTCATGCATCATTGCGCTCCAGCACATTTCAGCTATGTTGTGCGAGCACACCTTAATGCTGCATACACGAATCGGTGGGTAGGTCGAGATGGACCGGTAGCCTGGCCTGCAAGATCACCCGACCTTAATCCCTTGGACTTTTTTCTGTGGGGTCACGTGAAAACGATCGTCTACAGCACACAAGTTCCTAACGTTATGGATCTGCGATAACGAATTGAAAATGCATGCCAAACCGTTCGTAATGCTGGCGACGAACTCTTCCGTGACATCAGACGGTCGCTCGTGCAACGAGCCGAAGCGTGCGTGCGTGCGAGCTGATGGCGGGCACTTTGACCAATTCCTGTAATTTGGAGCCACGGGTTTAGTTGGCTGTATTGCGTAAATAAATCGTTTCCAGACAAAGTGCTATACAACATTTTCGTCTTCTTTTCACCTCAAGAATATGTCACTAAATTTTTTGTACATAATTTTGAAACATCCTGTATAGGTTGCAGCTAAGCACATTTGTTTATAAATCTCAAAACTCTCTCTTAAATTTATCTACTCTAATCACTATAATCTTAAACCCGAGCAGACATAATTATTCTATGAGATGTATAAACGATATCTATCTAACTATCTCAAAACATAATTACTATAATATGCTGTAGATGTGTATCTTATGGGATTGGCGTCTGGGCCAAATTACCGCCCGCTCTTCGAGAATTAACGCCTTATATGGCGTTCCGTAGAGCTGTTAAAAAGTACATATTACATGATACATCATCCTAGTCTGTCAGTTCGTTTTTTCTCTATGGCATATGTGGTCGATGTATTGCACTCGAATAGTTTCTGCCTCACTTTTTATCAGTAATTGGACTTTTGTTGCTTACTCAGATTAATTTACATGTAATTTATTTACTTTTTTCTTTATTTTATTTTTTTTGTTGCATTTGCATTACCATTTTTGCTGTTGTTCTACGTAACTTTGTATATTTTGGGATTGATTAACCATTCCCGTTTTGGATTAGAGCTAAAATGAAGCCACTATAGTATTTATTAATGTGGTTGCTTCTTAAGGCCATGCCTGGCACCATCTTGTATCTGTATTTCTACTAACACTTATTGTAAAACAAAATAAGTATTTATGTGGATCGTACTAATGAACAGATTAAAAGCACAACACTCTTTAACCCCAACTAAAAAAAAGGCGTTAAACAAGAAATAAAACAAAAAGAATGAAAAAAACAATCCAACCTGTAAACGTCTTTCGAAAGCTTTGCTTTCATCTTCAGCAGACAAGGAGAACCTCAAGAGATTCTCGAGAGAACTGACTTGTTTATTGAATTAGCAAGGTATATACAGGGTGGTCATAAATTATTAAGCACATTTTGACAGTGAATATTTTATTAACCAAGAAATGTAGACACTTCTTGTGAACATCATTGAGAAGTACAACTCAAAGAGTTTGTCAGGTGTCACTATCACCACCAGGCGGCAGCACTGTTTGGCGTAGGAACACAAAATGCGAAAATGGCGACCGTGCAGCAGAAAGCAATGTGCGTTCTTTGGTTTCACGAGCAGAAATCCGTGATAGCAGTTCGACGGCAATTCCGCTTGGAATATGGACAACCTGCTCCTGGAAAGGATTCCATAAAGGACCGCGTGTACTCCAGCAAAGTGCGTGATCTTGATGAATCGAAGGAAAGGATTGTGGCAGTCATTGCAACAGTGACACCTGAAATGCTGCGGAATACGTGGCGTGAAATCGAATATCGAATGGATATTCTGCGAGTCACTGCAGGAGCACACGTGGAAGTGCTGTAACTTCGGAATATTACGGAAAAAAACTGTTTGAGTTGTACTTTTCAATGATGTTCACAACAAGTGGGTGCATTTCTTGGTTAATAAAATATTCACTCTCAAAATGTGCTTAATAATTTATGACCACCCTGTATAGTGAACAATAACCAATAGAAACAAAAAAAAACCCCGAAAACGTGATCACCGTTTTGGTAACTGGGCCCCCCATTGGATCAAACTAGATTCACCAATGGGGCCCCTGTCCAAATTTAACAGTAACTGCTTATCCGTTTTATTTATAGCTAAGCTTTTGTAAGAATCTAACAAGTATTTTTTATTGACCGATTTTATTAATTTCACACTATTCATATGGAATTCGTGGCCGTATCCAGGGAATGCTTCGCGACGGCTGACTGGTTGCTTCTGCCAAATCTTGTGTGGTTTAAATGCTCCTTAAATCTTGTTTCTATGCTTCGGAACGTCTGCCCTTTGTACATCATAGGGCATTGGTTACATCGAGCCTGGTAGATGCCTGATTTTTGTAGTGGTGGGATCTGGTCCTTAGGATTGCCCAGCAGTTGCTTCATTTGACCTGGATTGCTGAAAGCGAGAGAGACATTAAAGGGCTTAAGTATCGAACTTATTCCGCTTATAAGAGCCTTGTTGTTGGGCAAGGAAATGATTTATGTTCCTTTTAAAAGTAGTGATTCCTGCTAAGAACTTTTTAAACCTTCTTCTTCTTCTAACTAAATCCAAAATAAGCTTGGACCTATACCCGTGTTTTGAATAAAGGCTATTTCTTTTTTAAATTTGGACGGGCTCAATGGAATATTGAATGCTCTATCTATCATATAGATGAAAGCTGAAAGTTTTTGGTTCCAGGGATGACTGGAATCATTAGGTATGTAGTTTAAACTGTTTGTAGGTTTTCTATACACATCAAATGATAGCGACTCTTTAACCCGGCGTCACTCGCGTCAAATTTTATAACAGCACTACCCGCGCTGCGGTGTTTACACCGCACTTTTTAAAAGTGATTTTATTTGATAAAAAAGAACTCGGTGAGATAAAATAACAAAATGATTTTTATTATACTTTTATAAATTTATGCCAAAATCGTAGCTTTTTTTTTTTAATTTTTACATTCTAATTTGTTAAGTTTAACTTTTTTAATTTTAACATTTTTTATTGGCACTAGCTGTTGCCAATAAGTTGTACTTGGAATACATGGAAGTCATCACAAGGTAGTGCCACTGTATGATGAGCTAAATCAAAAAAATCAAAAAGTGCGGTGTAAACACCGCTCGCGCGAGTGACGCCGGGTTAAACATAGAGTTGTTTTTTTCATTCTTTTTGTTTTATTTCTTGTTTAACGCCTTTTTTTAGTTGTGGTTAAAGAGTGTTGTGCTTTTAATCTGTTCAACACTTATTGTGTTTACAATTAGTTATTGATTGTTCGCTTGGATTTGTTCTAGTAATACAGGTCGAACCTCACTATAACGAACCCCACTATAACGAAATTTCACTCTAATGAATTATTTTTCTGGTCCTGCCTAGACCTAACTAATCTAATGTACAAAAAACTTCACTTTACCGAATTTCAATTTAACGAAATTTCACTTTAACAAATACATTTTCGAGCCCCCACACACTTCAGCAAAACCTCAATGTAACGAATTTTGAATCGATACTCGATATCGCCCATCACTTCATCGCTTCCAGTCCAGCACATGGTTTCCAAGCATGGCCAAACGACAACATCTAACCCTTGAAAAGAAGCTGGAAATTTTGGAAGTCGTTGCTTCTGGCAAACGCAAAAATAACATTGCTGCGCAGTTCGGAATCCCAACTTCGACATTATCAAGGATAAGACGTGGGTTGAGGAGAACGCTATCAAGCTGGGGACGAACCGAAAAAACGTGCATTTAGCTGACTACAGTGATACTGAGAATGGTTTACAGCTGCTCGAACGAAAAATGTTCCTGTGAGTGGACCTCTGATGTATGAAAAAGCCCTAGAATTTGTAAGAAAGCTTGATCATCCTACCTTTCAAGCCAAGCCAGCAACTGTTGTTTGCATAGATTTAAAAACAGATTTGACATAAGGTGACAAAGTACAGTGTACAAAATTTCAAATACAGTAATTTACAGTAAATAAAAACTTAATGTGGCTTTAGTGTCTTTTTTTAGCTTATTAGGGCCTCCCCTCATTTTAACGAAGTTTCAGTATAACGAAATTTTTTATTGTTCCCCTGAGATTCGTTATAGTGAGGTTCGACCTGTATCTAATTAACTCCTTGATTTATATTTTTAACGTTTGTAATGATAGTTAAACCCAGCCTTTGTGGCTGTTCTGTCCCCACGAGATCTTACTTGTTGGTTTCTTACCATACTGGATCTCATGGGGAGCAGATATAGATCTTTTATATTAACTAACCAAATAATTAAATAAATAATCGATGGATTTTTTTTCTTTTGTAGTTAAAACTAACAAATTGATAAAAAAGAAATGATTAAATTCAAAATTCGCAAATTGATAAACTGGGTAAAACGTGTGCAACAAAATAGTAAATTTTAGAAACTGACACAAAGGCAAAGCAGTGAAGTGTTTTTTTGTTTTTTTTGACGCGAACCCTTCTTTTGTTAAAAAATATTTTATTAAAAGTAGGGATAGAGCTTGCATTTGGGATGGGGAGTGCTGAAAAGAGATGAAATGATGGGACTAACTGATTTAAAGGCAAAATGATTAAAATAATTCCACTCCACAGAAAAGTGGGATATAATGAAAGAGGATTGTGTACTAAAGCCACTGTCAAAATAAAATTGATAGGCTGCTTAATGAATCAGAATAAGCAAGATGGGTGTCTGTCGAATGCTTTTGAAAGCTAAAAGCCCCTCTATCTCTCTTTCTGTTTGAATGAATAGATACCCACCCATGTTTAGTGATTTTTGTTTTATGGCTGCTCTGTCTCTCTTTCCCTCTGAGGCAGGCTCCCGTCTGTCTGCTGCCATGTGATTCATCCTTACCTGCTGCTTGCCACTATAATCTAATGAATCACAATAAGGTGTACATGCCCTCCTCATTCCACCCCCCCCCCCCCCACCCACCATAATCAATTATTATGACAATAATTGATCAGTTTGTATTTTTAGAGCAGCACCCTTTGTTTATTCAATGAAAATATTATTTTTCCATTTTTTGTGGTTTTAACCTGAAATTTTTTAAATGTTAAGCATCAGTTTTGGAAGGAAAAGAAATTTGTACCATGGTGTCTAAAAAAGTTAACAATCAAATAATAATAATAATTATATATTTGTAAAAACAGTGAGGGTATACCCCACCAGATAATCCGGAGGGGAAAGCCCCATGTTGTCCCCCTACAGGCTCAGAGTATAAATGATTAGATTTTCAGAGTAATTGCTTGAAAGAACACCATGCCTCGACGACGACGAAGGGTACCATATTGACAGCTGACAGACTTTGAAAGAGGACGCAGAATTGGTCTGCGTGAAGCGGGATGGTCGTATCGTGACGTTGCTGCTCGTGTAGGACGTAATGCAACGACAATTATGCGTGCACGAAGGCAGTGGAGCGAAGAGAACGGGGCACACCGAAGACCAGGCTCGGGAAGACCCAGCACGACGACACCACGAGACGACAGACACCTCTATCGCACGTGTGTAGCAGATCGTACAGCCACTTCCACAGTGTTAGCACAACAGTAGGCAGGACAATGTCTGCTAGCACTGTACGACGCCGTTTGATTTCCAGAGGATTGACAACACGAGTACCGTTGTTGCGGATTCCTTTGACTCAAAACCATCGACACAGACAGTGGCAAGCTGAATGGCAACGAGTTGTGTTTTCGAACGAGTCGAGGTTTAACTTGCAGCACCGTGACGGCAGGATACGAGTCAGAAGATGTCGTGGCGAGCGCGACCTTCCAGAATGCATCCTGCAGCGTCGTTCGGGACAAACGCCAGGGGTGATGGCGTGGGGTGCAATCGGTTACCGTGGCTGTTCCCGTCTGATCAGAATCCATGGCAATCTGAACAGTGACCGGTACGTCAGGGAAGTTGTGCAACCCGAGGTCATCCCCTTCCTGCACAACCTTCTAGGCGCTGTATTCCAACGGGACAATGCCCGACCGCACGTGGCCAGAAACGTCCTTGCCTTTTTCCAAGCACATCAGACGCCCTCGTTCCCCTGGCCTGCTCGTTCACCAGACATGTCCCGATCGAACGTGTGTGGGACAGGGTTGCTCGTCGATTGGCTCGTCAGACTGTGGATGAAGTGTATACCCGTGTAGACAGAGCATGGCAGGACATTCAGAGCTTGTTTGAGTCGATGCCACGACGTTTAGAGGCTGTAATTGCATCCCACGGTGGTTTCACCCGATACTAATGGGACAATAAAACGCATTGTATTGACCTGAAAATCTAATGCTTTCTTTTCTCACCCATCATATGCAAATGCTCCAAATTTAATGCACATTGGGCTATTCCATCAGGGTGAGCAGGCCAGAGGAACAAGAGCGTCTGATGTGCTTGGAAAAAGGCGAGGACGTTTCTGGCCACGTGCGGTCGGGCATTGTCCCGTTGGAATACAGCGCCTGGAAGGTTCTGCAGGAAGGGGATGACCTCGGGTTGCACAACTTCCCTGACGTACCGGTCACTGTTCAAATTGCCATGGATTCTGATCAGACGGGAACGGCCACGGTAACCGATTGCACCCCACACCATCACCCCTGGCGTTTGTCCTGAATGACACTGCAGGATGCATTCTGGAAGGTCGCACTTGCCACGATGTCTTCTGACTCGTATCCTGCTGTCACGGCGCTGCAAGTTAAACCTTGACCCATCCGAAAACACAACTCGTTGCCATTCAGCTTGCCACTGTTGGTGTCGATGGGCCCATTGCAACCTGAGGCGCCGGTGGTTTTGAGTCAAAGGAATCCGCAACAACGGTACTCGTGCCGTCAATCCTCTGGAAATCAAACAACGTCGTACAGTGCTAGCAGACATTGTCCTGCCTACTGTTGTGCTAACACTGTGGAAGTGGCTGTACGATCTGCTACTAACGTGCGATAGAGGTGTCTGTCGTCTCGCAGCGTCGTCGTGCTGGGTCTTCCCGAGCCTGGTCTTCAGTTTGTCCTGTTCTCTTCGCTCCACTGCCTCCGTGCACGCAGGTGACGATGAAATCGAGAATCCCCGCTTCTTTGTTGCGCAAAAGCAATTCCGTACGCACCTTCTTCCGACGCTCTTTTTGGTTTTCCGTAAGTTCACGTGGGACCCGTTTGTCCGGCTTTTTCACCTTGCCAATGGTCCTAAGGTGTCTACTGATAGTCAATGCTGATACAGCACGATCTCCTGCAACGTCCCGAACAGTTTTTGACGGGTCCTCTTCCACAGATCGCTTCGGATCTGCGTCATTCAGCACGTTGGGCGGGCTGCCGCATGGCTCGTTTGCCAGGTCCGTCACTCCAGCCCGGAATTTTAGGAACCAATGTTGGAGAGTACGTTCGTTTCTGGTGCCTACGCCGAATACCTTATTGATATTTCGAGAGGCGTTGGATGCAGTACTGTGATTCAACCTGAACTCGTCGTAATGCATTGTCCCACGTCATGACTACCTTCGCTTGCGTTCAAACGCTATTAAATATCATCGCAATCATGCAAATTTCAGGCAGCTGGTCGCCGATAGGTTTATCTCTGGAAATGTACCACTTTGTTATGGGTACTTTCTACTAAATGTGGAACCGTGCTGAAGCGCGGAACCCACCTCGAAATCCGACATTTGATATTCAACGACCTGATAACAACAAATAAGAACAAATGATACACTATATGATCACAAATATCCGGACACATGCACGTTTGCGCTCTAGCCACGATTTCATGGAAATGAATAGGGCGTTGCACATCCCTTTGCCCGAATCACAGCTTCCACCCTTCGGGGAAGACTTTCCACCAAATGTTGCTAGGTACTTTCCGCAATGTTCCTCCATTCCCCCCGAAGAGCAAGAATCGGTTCAGGTACAGAAGTTGGCCGACGTGATCTGGCCCGCAAGCGTCTTTCCAATTCGTCCCACAGACTCTCTATAGGATTGAGGTCGGGACTTTGTGCCGGCCAACCCGTTTCTTCGACCCCCGAGTCCGCAAACCACTGCCGTACACGCCTCGCTTTGTGGCACGGAGCATTGTCGTGTCGGTAGAGAAACGGCCCGTTTCCGAAAAATTGCCACGACGTTGGAAGTGCACAGTTGTCCAAAACATTCAGATAACGGTCGGAGTTCACGATTCCTTGCACAGGAACGAGCTGGCCCAGTCCGTACCGTGAAAACGAGCCCCACACCGTGACTCCTCCTCCTCCGAAGTCGACTGTGGGCTCTGTGCACTCGGGTAAGAAGCGTTCTCCAGGTATGCGCCAAACCCAAACTCGTCCGTCGGGTTGCCAGAGTGTGTAGCAAGATTCGTCTGTCCACATTACACGTTTCCATCGGTCCATCGTCCAGTTTCTGTGGGCTTTGCACCACTCCAGACGTCGCTTGGCGTCGACCCTGCTGACGTGGGGCTCGTGGGCAGCAGCACGGCCACGGAATCCCATCGTGTGCAATTCCCGACGAATCGTCACGGTACTGGCATCGTTTGCAGAGGCGTTTCGAAACTCTGTGGCAATTTTTTCCACCGAGGACTTCCGGTTGTTGCGGGTGACGCGACGAAGCACTCGACGGTCTCTGTCCGTTAGTTTCTTGGGTCTATCGGTTCGTTGTGGAACTGTTGTCGATCCCCGGGTCTTCCATTTCATAATGACATCGCCTACTGTTGACTTGGGTATCTGAAGAAGGCTGGAAATGTCACGCATTGGAACTCACTGAGCTCTGCCGAACGACCCATTCTTGCCAATGTCCGAGCAGAGTTGTGTCTGAAGGTGTGGGAAGCTATCGATGATCTGTGAGGGGTGTCCGGATATTTTTGATCATATAGTGTATATTTTTGATTTCGTTCACGATGTTTGCTTACCTGGCTTCTTGTTTTTCAGTTGTAGCGAATCGGTGGTGTTTCTGAGCTCCAAGCCCGGTGCTAACACTTACCAGAGTTGTTTGGTCGAGAAACAACCGGAATCTGAGAAAGGGTTGAACGGCATCACCAGATCACAGTCGGCACCGGTAAAAGAGGAAGAGCAGGTGAGAAGCGAATTGCATCGACACGCTCGTCATTTGGAGTTTTTCAGTTCTTTTAATTTTGTTTGTTTTGGTTCCCGTTTCAGAGTAAGAAATCGTCGACACCGAAGAAGCGTCCCATCAGTCAGCCGCTGCAGTTCAGTTCGTCCGACGTGTCGTTCGCCCCGGGTCACTCGGTACTTCACGGCTTTTCTCACTACTTGGCAGGAATACAGCTCCCGGAAATCCCCGAAATGGCCTTGCGAAGCTGCGAAGGATTAGAACAGTACAGCCAATACGCTTCTTCGAGCAGTAAGTCGTTTGCGCAACTCTTAATGTACGCTGCTTTGCAATGAGATTGCCCCACCCACAAGATACACCTTTATTACGTCATGGAGCCAAGACGTGCACTCGTTTGTGCAGGGTGTTGCAACCGAAAGCGGCGATGCATTGATCATGTGTCAGTTCGTGGAGATTCCGGGGTGATCGTAAATGACATCCCACCATGTCCCACACGTGCTCAATTGGCAGTAGGTCAACTGCCATCATGCCATGCTCGTGTTTGTCGTGCGCAGTCTGGCGTTATCCTGCTGAAAGACTACGCCGGGTATGGTATGCAGAAAGGGCAGTAATATGGGCGACGAATCTGTGACGTATCGTGCTGCTGTCAGGGTGCCTTGGATGGTGACTTATGCTGGGTGCCCACTTAGCGCGACGATAGCGCGATTCTATCGCTTCGTGAAGCACGCATGCGCAGAGTGACGTCACAAGGGCGATTCTTTCGATCGCACGACTCCATCGCACCCAATCAGAAAACAGTTTCGAATCACGTGGCACGTGCAATCGTGGCAGCACCTACTTCGAGATGGTCGGATATCGCTACGGAAAATTTGATTGAAGATATCAAGTAATATGCAATTCTGTATGCACGAAATCTTGAAGTGGGAAACGAAATGATCGCGTAGATAGAGCATGCGCATTCGGTCACGCGGCCGTCGTGCCAAGTGGGCACCGAGAAGCGAATTGATTGCCTTTGTTGCGCATGCGCATATGACTCAAAGCGATAGAATTGCGCTATCGTCGCGCTAAGCGGGCACCCAGCATAAAGGCTTTCTGGTGTTGGTCCACGACGACCATGATCCCGGGTGTTGGTCCATGACGGCGATACCGGATGTATTGTTCATTGGCACGTTCCAATTGTCTGCGCCACATCCGTCCACGTCTGTCGTCGGTGTTCAAACAAAATCGGGATTCATTCACCAGCCCACTCGTTCATGATACCATTGCAGTCGCATTGCGCGATGCTCGGGTGTCAAAGGAAGACACAACAATGAACACCTGGCACACATTGTCACGACGTCTAACCGGTGTGCTATTGCCGCTATTGACACAGGAGCAGTACCAGGAATAGTGATGTTGTTGCGCAGTTGCGGCAGGACGGTGGTTCTGTCCGCTAGCGCTGTTCACAGTATCCATCTATCGGTATGAGCTGACATGCTTTTTCGGCCTCCAACATCAGCCTACCGTCCGTGACAGCAATCCGACCTCGTTCAAAGTCCGTTAATTGCGTGAACGGTCGTCGTCGTTGTCGTCGTCGTCGCGGCATTGAGACCGTTGGGCGAATTGCAGTGCTGTACGTTCACGAGGCAATGTCCCGTGAGCATGCATCTAATCGTTTACTAGTCGGAGGTAGACGAATCCGCTCTCACTAAATATGGATAAGGTCGGATAACTCATTGTTGGTGGGACAGTTTCGTTGCAAAGCAGTGTACGTCACAAATGTTATGAATGAATTGCTTATTATTGATGCGTAATTCTTGTTATAAACTGTTCAAGTGATCGATGCAGGTTGCACAAACGTTCGGACTTGAATAGTACAAGAGAGATTCGTTACTGACTGACTGACGCATTTTAGCCGAGGGCATTATAGGGGGTCCCCCAAGTAACAGAAGTAGTTGACTGATTCACCGAGCTCTAATTGTAACTGACTGATTCTGGTCTCGTGGTCAGTCGCTTCGCCACATCAACTGACCCACGCAGAGTCCTGATCTTAAACCTCCCTTTGATGATGTGCCGTGTATGACTACCGAATGTTGCGGCCAGATGCAGCGTATGGCCCTGGCGTAGACACGTGAACGTGGCAGCATGTCGTGAGTTGATCAACTTTGAACGTAGGATGGTAATCTGCATGCGTCATGGCCTATTGGAGATTACACAGGAATTCGGGTTTCGTAGGTCGACAGTGTCTAGAGTAGCCACCCTTCGTCGCTATAACTGCTGCTAGGCGTCGTGGCATGGACGCAAGAAGTGTGCGGTATGTGTCCGATGGTATGGCAGTCCATTCCGCTCGAAGCGCTGACCACAGAGGTTCGAGAGTCATAGGTGGAGGGTCCAGC
>JAHWFO010071701.1:2808-21687 GCA_023313115.1 Rhysida immarginata | reverse complement strand
TAATTTTTTAATAAAGTGTGCCAATTTTAACATAAATGAATATGCTACAGCAAAAGCATTTAAAAATATCAAAATATTTATCAAAAAAATAAAAAACAACTATTGTATTATTATTAGTGGTAGTAGTAGTAGTAATATTTCATAAACATTGTAAATAGAGTCCCTGTATAAGAATATATATTTCTTATTTCTAAATATTTCTTATACATTCTAATTGTAAACACATTAAAGAGCCCAATGAAAAATGAAATAATCTGTACATAATTCATGCAAGAAAGAGCATGATGTAAAACAAAATTACTAATAAAATTCATTAAGAGAAAATCTTATTAAAAATACAAAAACAACTTTACATTTTATTACACCATATGATAAACCATGCTTATTTAATATAGGTATTATACATAATGAAAAATTATTTCTGTTGGAACAGAATTATGGCAACTACATCATTGTACATATCATAGATAATGCTGCATCTGAAATATAATGAATGCTTTAATTTACAGTAAATCGAGTGACTGTATAGTCACTGTATTCTTATACAGGGACTCTAAAAGTATAAACATCACAATGATCGGCGGCACTCAGATCTAGCTCAGATCTGAGAGAACTGTCACGTGGTATCTGACTGCTTTTCTGAGCGTCCGAGTGACTGTTGCCGAACGCGCTTTTATCTCAGAAAGAAATAAAATGAACAACTCAGCATGATTAATATTCTATCGCGAGAAGAGTATACCATAAGGCCAGGGAGGAAAGGGTACACTGGACATCGCCATGATTTGGCTCTCGTAGCTTTTTTGATAGCTTCGCATCGCAGTGAGCGCCGCCATATTCTATCTGAGAACTCAGAAAAAGAAAAGCTTGCTGAGCGTCTGAGCTCAGAATCTGACAGATTCGTTGCGTGCCGAACACGTTTTCTTCTCAGGCGGAAGTACCAAAGTGCTCGCCGAACGCTGCTCTCTCAGATCTGAGCGCCGCCGAATGCGCCTACTGTGATTATACGACGTACGATGTTGGCGCCATCCGATGGCAAAAACTGTCAGTGGGCAAACAAACAAACAGAAAATGAATTTTATATATAGATAAGATAAGATAAGATGAGCATAAAATTATGATGCAGTGACTGAACATTAATAAGGCAGCGTCTATTGATGAGGCAAAGGATTCACGCGTGTCTCCCTTGAGCCGTGACCACCGAGAGAGAAGGCCTCCGCATTGAAATTTAATACATTGTTACATCATTATAGATAGTGCTAATTCAGGGCTTATTATTGGTTGAAATACGAATAACAATGCACTATCTATGATAATGTTGTAACACCCCACGGATTTTCCGAACGCGCGCGGGAATTTTGTGGTGTGTTTTATTTTTTTATAATGAGCTTTCACGAGATCATGACGATGATCTACAACGATTGCCGTTTTAATTTGCGATTTGAAACCCCGAGATTTCAAGGTGTCCCAGTTGCGAAGGTCGTTATTATACTAGTTGCGGAATTAAATACTATAAAGTTATTCAAAGTGAACTGAAACGAAAGGGTTATGTAAAGATTGACTTAAAAGAAATATATTGCGAATGTACTCTTGAAGAGCGAGAAAAAATTGTTGTAAATAAACAAAAGAAAAGTTCACGGATTATTACGACATACAATGGTCTCGCGATGTGTTGACATCGTGAGTGATAGGAGATTTTTGTTTTCGTTGATTGTTGCTCGGAGACGTGAAGTAAAGAGGTAGAATTTATGAGTGGAAAAAAAATGGAATGAGATGAATGGCGCCGAGTATAAAAGGCCTGTTCAATTTGTCCAAGTCGCCTTTTGGGATATTAATGACCTCTTAATAAAGGGATTAACAAGATTTAGTGATCCCATCAGAAGGTGAAAGTTTCTAAACTTTCCTTAGACATATCAATAGTACGATAATGAAGTCAATCCACACAACATAAAAAGAACTTAGTAAAAGTGAACTCAAGGACCAAAAGTAAATATGATGGTAGTCCTCAAGAGACGCAACTGAAGTCCGAGCAAGAAGATGATTTACTGGAAATATCGAACATAGACTAAAATCCGGTAAGATGGTAGTCATTTTTGCCATAAGCTTTGTAATGGGAATATTCTGCCGAATGTCTTTTGATTTTGGTTAGGTAGATGGAGAACAGTCCGCAACTACAGCGCAAGAAAATTGGAAGGGCTGAAATCCAAAACAAGCTACCTGCGCAATGTATGGGCACAAAGACGTTATTAAAAATACCGTAGAGGTCTTGTTCTACAAGAATTATGAAGTCTGATCGAAGCTTCTCAGAAAAAAATGACAAAACAAAACAAAGATTTAGGTAATTGTTCGGCGGGTCCAACCTATACTAACATTATTGGTAATTATGTAGATAACGGCCTCCACCCCAACTTGCGTTTTTTCCTACCTTGCGTTGATTTTTAACATACATCTTGGGTTGCTTAGTGTTTTTGAGGGGGTGGACGAAAAATTTAGTTTTTATTTATGGTGGGAACGCCTTTTGTTTTCTCTCTCGAAAGCGATCTCCGCTAACTTTAATGGCGACGACTTCCGTCTTCCAAACACGCAACGCCATCTATCGACAGCGCTTGAAGCCAGGTCTCGCTTTGATGACAGCCATTGTTCTTCAATAGGGAGTGCAAGTGTGACGTCAGTCCTTGGAATTCTTCAGTCACGTGACTCGATTTGGTTCCAAACAAGTCTTCTCGCTTCGGGATTTAACATGGTTCCAACGTAGGGATGGAATAAAATCGCTTTGTATAAGCCCAGTGTTTATAACACATTTAAGATGTGAAATTGTTTAGTTCCTCACTGCTCAAGAAGGAGCCAAAACAGCGATTTAGACATTTTATCGTTTTCCCAAAGAAAGAAAGATCCGCGAACGATGGCATTCTTTTGCTAAGTGATTAAAAGTGATTAAAAAGCGTTCTAATATTAATGTATAAATTATATAATGGGATTAAATGTCTTAATAATAGTATCAATTGCACAAATTAACATAATAATTTAAGAGATGTCATTTTTACTGGCCGCCCGTTTCAACGTTACTAGTACGTATATTGCGTGGTTCCAATGTTTGGAACCAGCGATCCCATTTCCTAGGCTCTCGGCCCGTTCATCGCGCAAATGACGTCAGCTGTGACGTAGTCACTTGCACTCCCTATAGGCGCATTCGGCGGTACTCAGATCTGGCTCAGATCTGAGAGAACTGTCACGTGGTATCTGACTGCTTTTCTGAGCGTCTGAGTTACTGTTGCCGAACGCGCTTTTATCTCAGAAAGAAATGGCTTTACCGACTTTACAAATATTGAGAAGAAACGGTGGTTTTACTAATTTTAGTGTACATGAAATAAAAATCTGCATCAAATGAACAACTCAGCACGATTAATATTCGATCGCGAGAAGAGTATACCATAAGGGTACACTGGGCATCGCCATGATTTGGCTCTCGTAGCTTTTTTGATAGCTTCGCATCGCAGTGAGCGCCGCCATATTCTATCTGAGCACTCAGAAAAAGAAAAGCTTGCTGAGCGTCTGAGCTCAGAATCTGACAGATTCGTTGCGTGCCGAACACGTTTTCTTCTCAGGCGGAAGTACCAAAGTGCTCGCCGAACGCTGCTCTCTCAGATCTGAGTCAGATCTGAGCGCCGCCGAATGAGCCTAATGAGGAAACCATGACGACAGCAATCAGTTTAGACACGGAATTTGCTTTGAAAGTAGTTCCAGTGACGAACCACCAGCCGTCTGTTTAGAGAGGTTATCTAAGGAAAAAATTAGCTAGCTTTAAATTTTATCAAACTTTAACCACTCTCGGCGCTCCGCGCCTCACATCGGCCCTGCGGGCCTCATTCATTAAGGATCATTGGTTACTGTTTTCCGTTACTCGAACGCCTCCGGCGTTCTGTCTACGACGTCCCCCTCCGGGGGTAAGTTAATGATATATACCCCAACATGTTTGGTCACAGGGGGCAGTTGGTTTTCCCCCGGCCGGTTACAGGAGGCTAATGATCAGTATTTTTCTATTGACCATTTTCACCATAGTCTGCTTTTCCGTGCCTGACTTCAACCGCTACCACCAGATGGCGTTGCACATCTAGTATCTGGAAGAAGGAAGTCGGCGCCATTAAATCTAAAGGAGATCGCTTTCGAGTGAAAAAAAAAGCCGTTCCCACCAAAAATAAAAACTAAATTTTTCATCCACCCACCAAAAACACTAAGCAACCCAAGATGTATATTAAAAATAAACGCAAGGTAGGAAAAAACGCAAGTTGGGGTGGAGGCCGTTATCTACATAATTACCACATTGGTAATCTTGACCTGAAATTAAATAAAACTCCCTTCCCTCTGACTTACCTGTGTTCCTCCCGTCGACTTACCTTGCGGCAGATAGCACAGTAATGAAGCGAGCTAAAGTTCATGACAAAGAACTTACCTAAAAATCACCTGGATAGTCGTCTATAACAATAGGATATACTCTGATGAGACCTGCACACCGCGACAAAGAATAAAATTATATCTTACCTGGAGAATAAAAAAAAGGGAGACTTAACTCTGCTGACAATTGAGAAGTTTTTGTGATTTTAAAAGAAAGTTGCATGTGGGATTGATTTCTGAACGAACTATTATATGACTTAATCTAAAGATTTGAATATAAGATATTGTTTGTTTTGTTCGAAACATATATTTGTATTAAGATATATATTCTAATATTAATTTTTTCTTTATTTTCGAACGAAACTGTACGAAAACGGCATGTTCGACTTCCTCTAGAAATTGTATAAAAGAACCCAAGGGCAACAAGAAGACAAGGTTGTATGTAATATATTAAGTATTTAGAGTGTAAGGTCAACGGCCATCTTTGTAGAATCTAACAATGTCAGAAGACGGTGATCAAAGTTAAAACGAAAAGTTTAAAAGAGGCTTACCTATCTAAAATAAACCCCAAAATATATGAGCTGATTTAAGAATTCTGTATCGAATGGAAAATAAAGTACAGTTTTGTTTCTCGAAGGGTGGTATTCGGAGTTTTATCAAAAAAGAATGTCTTAGTCCAAGGGTTAAATAGATTATTGTTTAAGCTGACTTACACTAGAACTAGTCTATTTCCATTTAATGCAGCGAATGTGTAAAGAGAGAGTAGATCTGCCCTTTATTATACTGTGCGTTGCCCAGAATAGGAGCGTTACAATGTAACAATGTATTACGTTTCATCGCGGAGGCCTTCTCTCTCGGTGGTCACGCTTGAGCTCCCTATCAAACATCCAGACGACTGGCAAAAATTTATGACTGGAAAGGAAAGATAAAGAACGAGTATTGTTCATAGGAACTCTGCAACTAAAACAGAAAAAGCTATACGGGCATTTGAAACATCTGAACAACGGGATTTTCGAATAGATCAAGAGGGTATAAGAGCTTCTACGTCAAGGGCAAGAAAAACTTGAGTCTAAAATATCTGGTGATACTCCGCAGTGGTGAGGCAAGTTTAGATAAAGTCCCGATATATCACCAAAAATTCCTGATTTTCGTTTTTTTCTTAGAATGGATAGTCTTTTTGCTCTGTGTTGTATTGATTAAATTAATAATTAACCAATTGGGAGTTATAATTTTATTTTTTGAGATTGTTCTGTTTACCTACAAGTGTAATTATCCCGGACAACGCTGGGTACCTCTGCTACTGGTTTTATATAATCCTCTGTGTACTATGGCTACCTCGCCCGCCAATCAGGGCTTGGCTTGTCCAGTTGCTCTGATTGACGGACGTAAATCAGGGTTCCCGCTAGGACAAAATATCTAAGAGTCAATTTGACTCCCAACCTTGAAAACTGCGAGTCAAATTTCAGAAGATGCAAGTCAAAATTTAGATTCTTTCTAACTTCCATATTTTTACATGCATCCACAATCTCTATAGTTGCTGCCATATTTAATTAGAAATGTAAACAAGACCGCATGTGATAAAATAAAATGAGGTTAAAATGTGATGAGAAAGATATGGGCCGATGATATTCAAATTTAACAAGTCAATTTTGACTCGCTGATCAAAAAATCACGAGTCAAAGTTTAGCAAAAATGCCCGTTTGACGCGTAAATTGCGAGTAAGCGCGAACCCTGCGTAAATCAGAAATTCTGGAGCCTCGGCTCACTTACCTTGTAGATCTCCATTTGCCCCAATGACGAAGTTATTTTAAAACGCCTTTGCTGTATTAAATTTCTACCGTATCGCTATTCCTGGACCCTTTCATTTCTCGATTTACTCAGCAATCCTGATTGTTACGTTTGCAGTGGAAACGATTTATAAATTACCACAGAAATAAAGGGATGCGTGAATTGGAATGCAAACAGATTCTTTAATAAACTTTAGACATCTACAACTTGTAGAAATATTAAATGGCAAATTTTAAATAACTAAATTAGCACTTCACTAATTTCACCATAAATAAATAATCACAAAAAAAACACTTTAAGAAGCACCGAATAACTTGCTGCATTTATAGGAACAGAATCTTGTAGAGAATGTTATTTGCTGTGCACATAATTCATTTGCACATAAATCACAACACTTCCGAAACAACAACTATAGCTAAAATTAAAGCTTTCGTAGAATAAACTTTCGTGGTGGGACTTAGTCGAAATTTTGCCTCCTCCACCACGAAACGAGCTCTGTTCGCTAGCAAACTTTCGTTGGCAACTCGGCTCCTACGCCACCTAGCCGCACGCGAGCTGGACGGTTTCCTGGGAGCAGGCAGCCCGTCCAACGTTCCAATTTTGGCGCGTCTACGTTGCCACAGCAATATGTAATAAATAACACACAAATTTCACTTATCTCTACACAAAATGCAGCAACACAATTCTCAACTAACCATGACTCTTGAAAAAAGACGCACTTTAAAGTTGTAATGCGGTACACCAATAGATTTGAATCTTACATTAATTCAAATAATCTGTGTTTTTAAATTGTTATTCATTTTTATTCTCTTGCTGGAAAGGTCAAAACACAATCACCCTTATTATGAAAATTAAAATATTAATGCTTTTGGTTTTTTATGCTGCTTTATCTAAACAGTATAAAACACCAATGTAAAATTACAAATATTTTTATTGGAGTCGAGAAATTACATTCAGGGTTAATCCGCCATTGTATATAATGTTCCTATTTTAGGTTATTCTGTAATTTTTATACAGGGTGTGCCCGAAAGAAGCGGGACGGTCGAATATTTCGCAAAATTTACATCGGATCGAAAAACTGAAAAACACGTGTTCAATATTTTTCAAAAATCTATCGAATGATACCAAACACGACCCCCCACCCCCAACACCGGGGGTGGAGCGGGGGGCAACTTTGAAATCTTAAATGGAAACCCCCATTTTTTTATTGCAGATTCGGATTCTACGTGAAAAAGTGAACAAGTTTTAGCTGAAAATTTTTGATTCGCGATAGATGGCGCTTAATCGCAGAAAAACAAATACAGATCAGAAGTCTGCAAACGGTCAAATTTCTCGGGATACGCTTCGGAACACAAAATTATAGAATACAGTATGACAGTCGACCGATTGATGGCGCTCTAATTGCAAAAACAATTCTTTGTCGCAAGTGAAAGTATTTCTACAGCTAATATAAGGTTAACGTCTTTCGTTGATTTTGTATCTGACTTTAATAAAAAACTACGTTTAGCATAACCCAGGAACAACGACGTGGACGTAGTAGTCTTTTGTTCCCTTCGGGGTGCTTGTTTTTAGTGAGTCCCCTTGCCTCTCACGATTGGCGCCAATAATTTTATTGTACTAAATGCTCAAATTGTGCACAGTTTAATTCCTGGCAGTAAGCTAATCGATGGTAAACAAGATTCGATGGAATTGTTTAAGTATTCTGCAGGTATTTGGGCAGCTACATCAATTATTCTCTGACGCAATTCATCTAAATTTTGAGGTTTCGTTTCGTAAACCCGATTTTTTAAATAACCCCACAAGAAAAAATCAAGTGGAGTTAAATCTGGTGACCTGGCAGGCCATTCGATCGGACCTCTTCGTCCAATCCAACGATCAGGAAAATGTTCATCTTGCTGAAACCAAACGTGCTCCAAGTTATCGCCAGCAATCTCCCTTATTGCTGGAATTATTTCATTTCAAAGCATATTTTCATTTCTTTGAGCAGTAAGATTACCATCGATAAAGAATGGCCCAATCAAATGATTTATTATTCCAGCCCAAACGTTTAATTTCTGTGGATATTAGGCTTTGCTCTCTCGCATCCAATGAGAATTCTCGTCTGCCCAATACTTGCAATTATGCCGATTACAAGTACCATTCAATTGAAATGTTGCTTCATCTGAGAATACAATGTTGTAAAGAAAGTCTGGATCTTGATCTATTCTAAGCATCATGTCCTCACAAAATTCTAAACGTCGGTCGGGATCATCTTCATTTATCTCATGAACAAGTGTCATTTTGTAAGGATGCAATTTATTACTTTTCAAAATCCTGCGGACTGAAGATGTACCAATTTCTAGAGCTTGGGCAGTCCTACGAAGACTACTGTTAGGATTTTCCGTAAATAATAATAAAACATTCAACGCTTCTTCTTCGTTTGTTGCTGACTTTGGTCTTCCTAATTTAGCTCGACTTTTCACAGAGCCTGTAGCTTCAAATCTTCTAACCGTTCTCTCCACAGTTGATTTGGAGATAGGATCCATTCCAATTCGAAAAGTATCATTGAAAATATCTCTTGCTTCCGAGTATGACCTTTTCCTATCACCCCAGCCTACCATCATCAGTAATGATATTCTTTCTTGTTCATTAAGATGAGCCATTGTGAAAGAAAACACTTTTTCAAGTCAAATTTTTCTTTACAGATGAAGGTTCATCTGCTTGAATCAACTTAAACAGTTGAACTAATGTGTCATTTAAAAAGTACCTACCAAATGGATGAAGCACAAAAAAATCCCAACAAAAATAGTCCACTTTTTGTTTACGTATTTATTAATAAAGAAAAGAATTTGTTTACAAGCGGAAAGAATAAGAAAGAGTAATTTGAAGGATTTTATTATGTTAATTTAAACGATGATATTTGCATTTTGTAAAATGAAAATACGTACTATCATTGTTAGAATTTTTTTTTTCACAAATCTTATTTTCCATAACAAAACCATCCATCAAGAATTAAACAATGTTACAATACTGCATTAAAATACTGTATTGAGTATGTTAATTATTTTAATTGTTTTAAATATTTTCATTGAAAAAATTGATTTCCTCTTAATTATACCCCCGCGGGGTGGGTGGGGATGGAAATTTTTATGATACTGAATACAGTTTTACACGTAGAATCTGAATCTGCAATAAAAATTGGGGGTTTCCATTTAAGATTTCAAAGTTTCCCCCTGCTCCACCCCCGGGGGTGGGGAGTCGTGTTTGGTGTCATTCGATAGATGTTTGAAAAATATTGAACACGTGTTTTTCTGTTTTTCGATCCGATGTAAATTTCGCGAAATATTCGACCGTCCCGCTTCTTTTGGCACACCCTGTATAACAATTTCTATAATATCAGATAAGGATATTTTGTTAAAAATTTTTGTTATTCTTTCACTTAAATATACGTGTTTAATAAATAATTAATTTAAAAGTCTTGTAACTATAATTGGCTAAAAATCAAAGAGGTGAGCATTTTCAGTTTTTAGTTTTCGAAAAAATAAACTTTCATTTGAAAATTAGTTTATAATTTATATAGATAGTGCCATGTGTTTTAAAATGGTTCTGAAGAAGGGAACGCAAAAAAAACTGTTTATTATTTAGTTATGGCATAAAATAACAGAAGTGGCAGTATATATTATCACTAGCTGATCTACCCGGCGTTGCCCGGGATAATTTTAATTATAGGTCAGCAGAACAAACTCAAGAAGGATGTTGATTTGCCTCAGTTAAACACATGCAATTGTTTTGGGTATATAAAAAGACTGTTATGGTTTCTGGTGCCTGGATTCGCCAGCCGAGGTTCGAATGCGCTCTCCAGACAATTTTATTTATATCCCAGCTTTTACTCCAAAGCTGGACCTTACACTATGTTTTTCGTTTGTCCGTCCAGGGCGTAAACAAACAAATTATCTGTGGTGCCGACTCTTGAGCAAGCTACATATAATTGCCCGTGTGAAAAACATGGCCTTTCCAAGTTAATGCCTGCCACACAAAGCGGTTGCCCCTGGGCCTTGTTGATACTCATAGCGAATGAAAGCCGTAGGAGAAACTGCAGTCGCCTGTAATAGAAGGGCATATTTGTATCACTAGGTATTAATGGAATGCGAAGAATGAATACGTCTTCCCCTGCGGCATTCCCCGTGATGATCGTGGCTCTATTACGTTCGGCAATAGGGCAGGTTCATCTGACGTCAGGCGCATTGCATGCTGGGTTGTTTTCCTCGCTGGAGGACCAACAACCTCCATTCACACATCACCCACTGTTGAATGTTGCGAGCATCTGCGATCATAGATACAAAATGGATAATTTTTCCGCAGTTATTGGCTGCGGAAATACGAGTGTGAAAGAATGGTTATCTTTTTACTGATTTTCCGCTGTAAATAAAAGACGAATCATTGAAAATCAAAACCTTCAAATGGAACGATGAAGCAAACTGCAACAACTACGGGATTTGCTCGAATTATATATCAGGCATGCATTTGTATTCTCTTGCTCGTTAACAGTTTGTTGGGACTGACAAATTTGGGTCAATTTACATAAACCTTCCTCTATTAATGAAAACTGGCGAGAATGACATTGTTCGCAGGGTAGATTAACGTAGTAGTACGTGCTTCGGGCCCCGTGCTTCGGGCCCCTTGGTCATCTTTTAATACGAGCGCTAAACCAATGATATTAGCGTAGTGACGTTGCGATATTACTGATAAAATTATTAATTACTGAGATGCCCAGCACTCATCCAGTGCTACAGGCTAACTAGCTTAATCTGGCAATGAATGTTCATTAAATAAAGTCTGACGAACTCAAAAGACACATTCATTAGTTTCAAATTGCGCTGCACAGTTTAGACCCGCGTTTTTCCAAACTAATCTATTTATTCGACTGATCTAATAAATCGTGGGGGGGAAAAAATCGACTAACTAATCGATACTTTTTTCGAATAAAAAAAATTCAGTAATCGATTTTCAAATTACTTTTGAGGGGGATGAAAATATGACAACCATCCAGGAATGGTTAGACATAGGCTTTGGGATTCATCTATCCCAATGTTTATAGTATAGCAAAAAAAATATTAGCTTAATTTCAACTTCTGTTCCGTCAGAATATTTATTTTCTCAAGCAGGAAGAATTAAATAGAAAAATAGCCGAAACTGTGGATACCTTAATAAATAAAGGAAAAAACAGAAAACATAATTTTGTGTTTTCTGTTTTCTCCTTTATTTATTCAGGAAGAATTATTTCACCATCAAGGAATCGACTTTCTGGCATTTTTTACAGAGCTTAGATGTTAAATACTGGAATTTGTAAACAATAGTTTATATAATTTAGATTTTGCAATCTGTTGTCTTTAAAATTCGTGTAATTGATGATTTTTTCAATAAAATAAAAAACTATTACCGAACTTGTATTTTTATTCGATTAATCATTATTTATTCGATATTTACTTTAGAATTATCGACAGATTAATAAAAATCGAGTAATCATTTATTCGAATAATTTTTCCTAGAAAAAACACGGGTTTAGACTCATATTTACATCGCGGAATGAAAAAAAAAAACTTGTTTAGAACATCCAGAGTGAATGGGGGAGAAGTGTTGTTGGTCCTCCAGCGAGAATGAATCGCGTCTTTAGTGACGTGTGATCACGTGGTTGCACCTGCCCTATAGATTCTTCACGGTTAGTCTTGTTCCATTGCACAGCCTTGGTGGGTCGAGGTTACGTAATAGCATGATAAGGGATCCTTTTTTTAAAGTGAGCTTATGTGGCGGCATTCCTGGGGGTTCAAGGGAATTTAAAAATTCTGTCCAGCTTGCTCCATGTCCATTACTGTATCAATAGATGAAAAGATGGCAGAATTGCCGGGGAGCATTTCCTGAATTAGATCGTTAACATACTTAACGCTGTCGTTTTTTGGAGCTAAAATGGCCATTTCGCACAACCATCGATGAGATTTGTAATTTTCTTGTATATCTGGAAACACTTTAGTTATCAGCTCGTCGAGTGAAGAGACCAAATTGCAGAAATTTGAGGGAAATGAAATTAGACCGGTAGTGGGGTCGACAGGAGCTTCTCCATTGGCGATTAACAGCTGTGAAAACTATTCTGTACTTGTTTCTCCTCGTAAATGAACCCCCATATTCGTCTTGAGATCCATTTTGCGCACATGCCTCCATAAGGTCGAGGACTTAAGATAGGCGTGAAGTTCATCGGCTGGCGTAGAGCGTGGAATCACAGGCAGGGTTTGTCTAAATTCTCCTGCCAGGAGGACAACAGTACCGGCCATCAGCCGCCCATTTCCTCGTATGTCTTGCAAAGTGCGATCAAGCGCTTCTAGTGCTTTTTTGTGGGCCATGGTGTATTCGTGCCAAACGATTAGTTTGCAATGCTTGAGCACTTGTGCCTGACTGGAGCCTTTGCTTATGTTGCAAATGGGCCGTTCTGAAAGCTGCAGATTCAATGGTAGCTTCAGAGCTGAATGCGCTGTTAGACCACCAACTAACAGTGTAGATGCTATCCCAGAAGATGCTACAGCCAAAGCAATTTCATTTCTTTGGCGAATCTCAGCCAGCAAAATATTTATCAGAAATGTTTTTCCAGTTCCCCCGGGTGCACCAAGGAAAAAATGCTACCATTTCCATCCTGAATGAGACTTAAACAGCGTCATAGGCTTGCCTCTGGTCTGAGACTAATAGGGGTCTATTTTTTTCAAGAAAAAGCTGGAGAGCATTAATGTCATAGTTCCTTTCCTTCCAAAAATCAGTATCTAGGACCTCTTGACCATTTAGATTCGGCGCCTCTAGTCCAAGCTGCAAGACAGTTTTGCTGTTAATAGAGATACATTTGTCCTCAAGAAGTATAAGCACTTGTTTCATTATTCCCGCTGTATAACCTGGGTTAATGATAGGGTTAGCTCTTTGCGCCTCTCTGAGAATGTCTTCACTTAAATTTTCTTTATATTTATCCCAAAGGCGCTGTGGATTTGATGGAGCGCACGTCGTGATTATAATGGCCAAAAGACTCCTGAGTTGCTTTGGGAAACACGTGGCAGATGCCTCTGCCAATGGTGTGTCCCAGTGTTGATCGTTTTCAAGCAATCCGTGTTTCTGACACGATTCTCTATAGCTTTCACACACGTGTCCGTCGAAGGTTTTAAGATCATTAAATGATGTCGGTCCTCGCACAACGTGAAGCAACATTCTCAGGTATTGCTGGGATGAACAGTGTAGACACGGCCAATGGCGTCAGTTGCGCATATGTCAGTTTGACCTGGAACCTGGGCTCCCTTCTTCCTCCTGCAGAAAATTTTGCGTTGCGCATTCCAGATGTAGTATTTTGGTACATCGACATAGAGTAATGTCATTGCAAATGGGTCTTGCTGGCACAACTGGAAAAACGCTGTTAATGTTGCGTTTGGAGGCATTTCCACTCTCTTAAGCATTCTTTTCCGTAAAGTATACTCTGTCCGTTTTCTAAGTGAACGCTTAAGTGGACAACCGTTGGGTATCGTTCGTGAATTTGAAAATTTAAGAGGCGCCAAATAGCCTCATTACTGCTAATATATCTCCCCAATTGGTACTGAGTCACTTCATCCACCGCATTTTCATTGTCTAATCCGAAAACGGCCATGTCGCTGCCTTTAGTGACGTATTTGCAAATGTACTTAATTTTATTTAACAGAGTGGCAGTACTCGACATTGATGTGTGCTTGAACGATTTTTGTAAGAAGAGGGGAATAAGGCACAACCCACCTGTTATCAATTTCGATATCTCTGTTTTGGTTGTTAACCTTAACTGTAACAGCCGCTGTGAAGCCCCCATTTTTTCAGGTTTACGTCTTCTGTATAAAGGGTAACCATCGTTGGCTGATTGTGTCTCATCAATGAACTGTCGTGGATAGTTCTTAGTACATTTGCTATCTTTCATGCACGGTGCCTTATGGTTTAAAGGTCCGCACGGCCCATGTATCATGTTCTTTGACACTACTTTGAATAGCAGTGGATCCTGTCGAAGATATGGCAGCTCAGTAGAAACTATGTCATCTATTTCAGTCGGTCGGATTTTTTCTTTAAGCCATACCAACTTGTGTGCATGTGGAAGACCTCGCTTTTGCCATTCGACCGAATATATCCAACAGCGGCTTTTCGTAATAACATCAGTAAATTTGATTACTTTTTGCTTAAATACTCTCGCAGTTAAATCATGACCATGAATCGGTGATTAGCCTACCAAAAGCTCAAATGTAATCTCTGGCCACTTAGGGTTGCACGTAATGGTTACAAAAAGATCCGGACGGCCAGATTGCGGACATAGAACATTGTGTCTTGAGCATATTCGTGCATGTGTCTCGGATTGCCAGTGAACGTAGCCGGTAATATTACCATCCTTCCTATATCAGCGACATTTCGGTCATTAGCCACAGCATCCCGTAGATGAATATAATCATCAACACGCAGTTTTTTTCTGATTTAACCTAATATAAAGAAGCCGTTCACATTCGACTTTCACGTACATATCTACGATGTATTGGTGAAACAACTGGCGGAATCGTAAGATGTGGTTTGAGGATCCCTCTCTCGGCAAAATGCGGTATGCATAAAACTCCATATTAGATACTTTTTTGCGTCGTATTTCCTGTGAGAGGATCGATTTGTTTTATGTTAAAATGGTAACCATCCTCGCCATCAAAGAAAATAAGAGGATACTGCAGAGCATCATATGAACGGTGTGTTTCTGGAATCCTCAGCAAATTTTCACTTCGTCTCTGAACAATTATGTTACGGCTATCGTACTCTTCCAGATCAACCATGAGTATGAATACTTCGTTAATGGTTGGGGCGTTAAAGCGCCGCTCATGTTCACCAGATGGCCTCTTGTCTGCCCGTATGACTACTTTGTACTCGTCTGTAGGCATCCTTTCTAATGCTGATACTCGCTTGATATCGTACACAAATATGCCACGAAGCAAGTTTAACGACAGACATTCGGTTAGCTAGCTCCAATTAGTTCCAATACTCGCCGCACACGTACGTACTGTACCGTTCCTAAACGATGTACGTTATAGGTCTCTCCCATCCTACGGTTTGGGTAAGAAATTGTTTAAAGTGGCGTCAATAGACTATCGCCCCTCGTACAAAGATAAAAAGATGAAAACCTTGAATTTGAGCACATATAAACAATGACTCCAGACAAGAATGGAAGTTATACAAGTAAAAAACGCCGCGTTAAGAAGGTTTTTTTTTTTTTTTACTTAACGACGGAAGAAAAATAAAAAAGATATATAGAAGAGATACAATGACGAAGACCGCCATAAAAGAGTGAGGTATTGGAAGCGAGCTAGAAAAGCCTAAATACGGGATGCCTGACCGGCCAACATGAAAAAACATAAAAGTATCTCTCCAATATCGAAGAAGATATTGATGCGTGAGAATCTGACTGAGAAATACTCAACATGAAATTATTTGAGGATATCCCACGCAGGAACAAAGAAAAACAAAGACATGAAAAACATTTTTATCCGGTACTGGGAAAAGTATATGGGCCATAAAAGTTTCATAAAGCTTCTGTTGATATTTTGTTTGTTTTTTATTTTAGAACTGGAAATGTGACGGTAAAACATGATGAGGATACGCCTTCGAAAATCCGCAGTCATGTTCGTCGGAAGTATGAAATGTTCGGCGTGTGATGGGATAGGCCTCCATAAACGATTGGAAGTTGTAAAGCTTACGCATCGACCTACACAGTATTACAAAGGTGCTTGGTACCGTAAGCTTTTCCCTAACTAACACTTCCAAAAGATCGCTGTATTTCTTTGATTGAAATTTCGGGGTCCCTACCTTGTCCCCCCCTTATTGTTAGAATAGCTTTAGAATTTCCCTCTTCCCAAACTTACTAGCATTATACTCTCATGTTTGGTACAGAAAAGAGAAAAACGAAATTAATTGTTAATTGAGCTTTGATATACAAATAAAAAAAATGAAATATGATAAAATTATTAAGACGTAAGAGAAATTAAATCTGTACGTTATGCTGAAAAGTGTATGAAAAGAAGAAACTAAGGTGACCTACCTGACTTCCAATTTGTGATAGACAAACTATGTGAAAACCTCGGAACGTTACATTCAGTTAACGACAGATCTTGAGGAGAGGGAAAAAAGGGGAGAAGATATGAAAGAAAACTGTGTACTAAGACGAGTATAAATATGTCCCAGAGAATAAACTGAATGATATTTACCTAAGGAATTGGTTCCAATTTTTCTTCCTACAGATTTGATCTTTAAATATTATGAAAACTATATCAAATCATAATTATACATTATAACATGTTATAATTGTAGCTGTTTCAATATAATCGATTACTTAAAAATTTTTTTTTAGTTTTTCTGAACATCCGTAGGCGAAAAGGAATAAAAAAACGCATCGCAAGACTTAAAAATACGAACGTTGTTTGACGTTTGCGTTTACGTTATGGAAATATCCCGTATTGAAGATAAAAGAATAAAGCCACGGTTATTTTTATGTCAGAATCGCTGTAGTAATGCTTATTTTTATATACATTTTGGTTAGCTTGAAAGATAATACGGATGAGAAGACACCTCGAGAACTAAGAGCGCTATCGGGTACCTCTTCAACTAAAGATAAGTTAACGCCCATAAATCATTGTGTAGTTTTATCACGTTGACTTTTATTAATGTTGTTTTATTTTATGTCTTCTTATAGTCATTATCACTCTAAGAAAACTACCTCTGTTGCCTAAAGATATCAGAGTTACGGGACGTTCTTGCTCTCGACCTCCCTCTTTTGACTTACAGAAGCGGTTTTGCTTTTTTTTTCCGACATAATATATATATATTATAGTGCTTGTCATTTTTATAAGACTCATTTGTTAATCTTAAATTTCTTTTGAGTGATAGTGACAATACAGAAAATATCTAATATGGAAAATAGTAACGTTAGAAATGTTGGTAACGACCCCGCTGCCCCTAACACTAGCGGTTATCAAGGGGCCAACCTGAGAATGATAGAAGATGAACCGGACCAAACTAACCAATGATCGCATCTCTTTATCTTCAGAGATGCCCTATTGCTTTGCTCAACGAGGGAGCCGTACGTGAGATAGCCGGGCGTTTATGGATTCCCTACCGTTCCAGTGTGGATCTCAAATGGAACATTAAAGACAAATTACAAGACATAAGAGCCGGCACTATCATTCACCCCGACACAGCTGGATGGGAAACGGCCAATCTAGAAGATTTTTTAGAAGCCGGATTAACTCGCTTCACTACTGGAGGAGAGCTACATGCTCTAGAGAATATGGCCCGAAACTTTGACCGACAAGTGACCGCTGTAGAAACCCTCGTAGAAGAACACCGAGAAGACTTGAATCGTTATCGAGATCGACTTAAACTCCACTTGTTCGATGGATACACCGATATATACGATTATCTGGCCCTATTCGAAGAACTAGCCAGATCACAAGAGATTCCCGCTCCCCTCTGGCGACGGTTATTCCCAGCTTTCGTGGAAAGTCATCTACGTACTTGGATCCGAGAACTACTACAAGACATCGAAACCTGAAACAAAGCAAAGCAACAACTGATCGAAAGGTTCGGACTGGCACGTTCGGTTATGGCTCGGCAGAAGAAAATCTATTATCGAGTAGAGGGGGAGAATGAAAGCTTCGTTAAATATTATTCCGATTTGCAACACATAAACGCGTCCCTCGACGAACTAAGAAAAATATTAGGGCTCGCGAGGGAAAATATGAAGGCATACCTACAAGGAAAATTCCTGCCCACCACTGTAATAACTGAAGCTCAATTGCTAGCGACCTGCACCCAGTGAGAACGTTTTCGGGACGCAAGAAAAAACAAACGTTCTAGAGAAAGTACCGAAACGACATTTAGGAGAGAATACGACAAAAAAGATGACACAGTTGAGGGCGGCATCGTGGTAAGTTTCAAATGCCATGGCTGCAGGCGGCCAGATACTGTTCCGTAACTGTCCATGCCGTTTTCAACCAAACACCGACCCCGCGCCGAAGACTTAGGTACCGTTTTGTCCTCGGTGTGATGACAAAACAAGTGGATCCCAGGAGAACAATACCTTTTCCAAAATACAAAAGAATTTTGGAATACCTTCTGCTAATGAATACAATTGGGAGTACCTTCCCAATCCTGGCGGGTTTCTATCACGGACTTAAAGAAGTATCGTGGTTACAACAAAGTCTCTTAAAGAAACCACACGTCAACTGAAACTTCATATTGTCCGGTTGAACGGCCCAGGGTTTACTGTTTTCCTCTCCTGTTGGTATTTTTAAAAGGGAAACATTGCGCTCTCTTTATGGCGTGACTACAAAGATGGATAACAACCATTTCAGTCTAGCCCCTAATCAAGTTTGTTTAGAACTTGTGTCCAAGTTTTTTGTTGAGTGGGGGAGGTCTGTAACGTTCCTAAACGATGAACGTTATAGGTCTCTCCTCCTACGAACTCTTGCACCATTACCTAACGATTTGGGTAAGAAATTGTTTAAAGTGATATCAGTAGATAATCACCTCTCGTACAAAGATAAAAAGCTGAAAATCTTGAAATTGAGCGCGAATAAACAATGACTCCAGACAATAATGGAAGTTATACAAGTAACAAACGTTGCGTTAAGAGGGTTTTTTTTTTGTTTTTTTTTT
>JAHWFO010071691.1:0-21075 GCA_023313115.1 Rhysida immarginata | reverse complement strand
GGAAACGAAGTTCAATTATCCTATCATCACCACACCTGTTTCCAAAACATTCACACAGATTATAGTCAAAATGTATCGAGAATTCTTTAGGAAATGTTTCTGCTGTACTACCATATGAACTAGATGATATCCCCGGCGTTGCTCAGGCTCTTTTTTGATTCTGCGATATCTAATTGTGAATATACAATAAAAATGAACACATGAAAACGATTAGAAATAATACAGTGAAATTTCATAGAGAAAATTTGAAAAAAAAATTGCGGTTATTTAAAACTTGGTAATCCATTGTTGCTGATCGCACTCTTCTCTCTCTGTCTTGAAGCAAAACTTGGCCATTCATCACTTTGTGTAGTCTAGCAATCGCCGTTTCTTCTGTTGATATGCTTGCATCGTCGAGAGCCCCCTAAGAACTTCGATGACTACTTGATCACTCACCACTTCTTCTGTTTCTCAATATTCTGTTAACTCTCCATTATATCCAGTTGACGCTCATTTTTAAAGATTTTCAAGAAAAAATTAAGTTCTAAAAACTATCAATTCGAAAAAAAGCCCGAATTCTATGCACTGTTACAAATTCAACCTTATTTGTTGCCTTGCATTGTTGGTCATGAGATATCTATTGTTGGTCATGATATTGCAGTGTTGGTGAATTGCGTGTTGATACTATTGCTGATAGCTATTGTTGCACAAACTTTGCCTTGCATTGTTGGTCATGAGATATTTCTTATTAATATGCCCTGCCATCAATGATATCGACTTATTGTCGATAATTATTATTTTTCGAAATCTCAGCTGAACAGTGACCTTCCTCGTACTTCGAAGATCAAGTATGCAAAGTTTCACAAATATCGGATTAAAACTGTGGATTTGTTTATAAGAAACAAACACACCCACACAGCCAACCACAAACACTCTTACTTTCTATAAGGGTCGTGCAACAAAAAAAACGCAAAGTGTATACAAGGAATTTAAAAATACTCTCCAAATGCGTTTAGGCATTTACCTCACTGTGTAACAAGGCGTGTAATTCTTTTATGAAAGAAGTCTTTCGGATACGTGTGGAACCATTCCAAAACCTCTTCCTTCACTTTATCGTCCGACTGAAACCTGCGGCCTTTCAGATGTTTCTTGAGATCCCCAAACACGTGAAAGTCACATGGGGATAAGTCAGGGCTATAAGGTGGTGCTGCATTTTCCCAGTTGAACTTTTTGATGAGGTCTGCGGTTGCTTTCGAGGTATGAGGACGCGCGTTGTCGTGGAGAAGAAGCACTCCTTCTGTAAGAAGTCCAGGACGCTTGCATTTGATGGCCGCGCACAGTGCCTTCAATGTTTCCCCGTGCTGTGTTAACTGTGATGCCTTTTTCGAAAAAGTCCAGTAAAATCGGGCTCTTGCGATCAAAAATCACCTTCCCCGTGCTGTTTACATATGGCTTTGTATTTTTTCGGCGTTGGCGACACATAATGCTTCCATTAACGACTTTGACGATTGCTTTCGGGCTGGAAATGGTAGCAGCAAGTTTCATCCCCTGTAACGATTCTGTCGAAAAAATCCTTTCCTTCCTGTTCATAGCGAGTCAAATGTTCCAGGGACATGGCCATTCGAACTCCAAGTTGTTCTAATGTCAAATGATGCGGGACCTATTGTGCACAGATTTTTCTGTAGTGCAGATGGTTCCAGATAATGGAGTGAACAGTTCCACGACTAAGGCCAGTTTTAGCACTACGACACCGCTTGTCACTCTTCTGTTTTCCTTTAAGACACCGTCAATTTTGGCTTTGGAATCATCCCTGATGGCGCGGTTTGCTTGCGCAGGTCGTTGATCGTCTTGCAAACCCAAACACGGGTGTCATATGCTGAAACAGTGGAAGTAATGAACCATATGAACACAAGTAATGAGGGGAAAAAATAAAAACGAACTTTAATTCATACTTTGAATTTAAAGCACCAAAGAGGGGCTCTTGGCCACACTCCTTGCACCTACAACATATGCTCTAATAATTCAAACAATAATCAATGGACTCCCTAGTCCTTCATACATAAAATGCACAAAACTTATATGCATCTGCAGCCGAATCTAATTGGTGCACTCAGTATGCTGTTCTTGGTCAGTCGTGGTGAGCATTAACATAACAAACTAGCCCAGAAATGGCTTCACCAAAAATATAGAGTTTCCAACAATAATGCGTAATAGCATTATACATAAAAGTTCCGCGTAGGTGCCACGGCCTTGTAATTAACAACTGCCCGACACGCAATTACTTCGGAACGACAAGGATAAATAATAACTAAAGCACCCAATTGTCTTCTTATCAAAATCAGGAATGCTTGGATCCTAATCCAATATGGAATATGATGTATATAACTCCTGGGTGCAATAACCCACCTTAACAGAATAATATAAATAAAATTGTTAGAGACTTTACAACACAACAAAGGGAGAACAGAGGTTCCGACTAGTTTCGCCATTTATTCCCGGCTTTATCAAGGATCAATGGCGAAACTAGTCGAAAACTCTGTTCTCCCTTTGTTGTGTTGTAAAGTCTCTAACAATTTTATCGATAGAAACAGCACTATGGACCCCTTACTCAACGAGAATAATATAAAGAGAAGTCGCTTACTGCGCCTTCGTGATGGTCACCATATCCATGTTATAACCGTCCATCCTGTGTGAGATATATCCAAATATAAAGTGTTAGCATCTTAATATCTTAGAAGAGATACGTTGAGAAGAATGCTGGGACGAGCGCGCTCCCAATCAAACAATCTCGGAGCCGCGACAAAACAAACGAAGCCAGCTGGCTATTCTTTCGGCAAGCTTACGATCCCGCCGAGGTCTTCCGCCAAGTGAGCTTTCAGAGTCCATGGGCATATAATCACATAACGGATACCAGCACTGCCGCCTGCGTTAAGGAAATTACCTTCCTTCTGTGTAATTTCTTTACTGGAGAGGTCCAACACACATACCAGTGAATCACTCACGTATCCACGTAATGGCGACCTTATCACTTGCCGTTCGCAAACGCTGTTCGTTTTCGTCTCGAAAACCTTCCGGCAACAGTCTTTGATAAACCAGTCTATGCACGCCTTTCCTTCTCTCCGCAACTTCCCATTCTCTCCATTTACCGTCCCTTCTCTCTCCCTTTTATTCCGGTCGTAAAACTCTAGCTTCCTCCCTCCAACCGCAATTTCTCCTTCAATTGAAAAACCTTTCTCTGACGTCTTTTTTGTCATCGCTCTTTCTCTCTCTCCATTCGTTTTTTTTTCCACTGACGCTAATGACGCTGACTCCGACCATGATCGCTCAATCTTTCGTGATTGATTTTTACTCAGAGCTTCGAAACGATGAGGATGACGCTGCCGGCGATGAAGTCACTCTATCGGGCTCTCCTCTCTCGCGATCGGAATATTGCCCTGACATTCTCCCCCGCCTTGAACGCAGCGAATTGTCCTTATAGACAAGAGCCTGCGAAATATTTTTATTTTTTAAGAAACTAATACAGTCCCGTTGATTCACATGCTGCCCAGACTGGCTTTTTTTTCTTATTGCTATAAAAATCGCTCGGCTTAGCTTGCCGTTGATTTTGGGACCAAATACTATATACCGGCGTTAGTTGTTTACCGTGTTCTTCATAATTATTTTTATACTCCATATTATATTGTGACGTGTCAAGGGGGGGTGGGGAAGTTCTATTATAATGGGGTTTCCAAAATGTAACCTTCTCACTCACCTTGACACGATCACGGGTTCTTGGGACCTGTTGCGGATTTAGCCGCGACACATTTTGAAATAAATACCAATTCCATCAAGAGTTATGTTGCCATTATTTATTCATAACCATATTACTACCAACAAAACAGACATTATATTTATTAGGGGCCCCTGCTAAATTAATCTGTAACCTATACTTAATACAGTCCTCGTCCCCTTGGCAGTGCACCTTCACTACTGATCTGCCTGTGGCTTTGCAAGGGTCGCTCGTAAAATAGATGATATCGTTATTACTAGTGTATGCATAACACTGGTACCTCAGAGCCTATTAATGGAATGAGATTGTGTCCTCTTTGACATATCCCGAACTTTTGACGTACATGAACACGTCGAGTGCACCTTTTTTTTTAACAATTAGAAGGGAGGCCACATTAACCCTTCCTGTCAAGTAAGACCAACAATCGCTATTCCTATTATTTCTACTCTTTTCTTGGACCAGTGCTAAAAATGCCAAACAATATCATCTATACCATTTCCACTTAATTATTAACAGAGGATCCCTTGTGCCACCTTACACTCAGACATATTTTACTAATTAGTACAGAATAATTAAGTTTCCAAACACAAATGGGATTCCATAAGGAATATATCCCTTCAGTTCATGTAAAACTGAGTTCATATTTAATGTCTAATTCCTCAGCCTAGCGTCTAGATTCTTCCAATTGGGCCATATTCGCCAGTTCAATTGTTCGAATATATGAATTTATTTCGTCAACGTTCCCAGGGTCCCGTCAAGCATTAACTATTACGACACTCACCAATCTTCTCTTCCTAACGCCCCACTCTGATGATAGTTGGTTATTGCTGCTTCACTACAACACACGTAGGGGAAGATGGATCTTGGCTATTATCGAACATCGGCCTAAAACATCGTTACCGTTCTTTAAACGATCCATGTCGCTCTTGACAACAAAAGTCTGGTTCCAGTAGTCTTTATACTGTTTTCTGCTTTTCGGAAAAATATTACTGAGCTTGACTTTTGTTTAGATGAGGGGAGAGAACATTAAAAACATTAGTAAACGTTAAGCTAACTAAAAACAAAGCCTAACTGCCATGTTGTTTACTACACCCTTGGAAGTCACCTTCCTTCTTCATGGCAGAGGTTATTTCTCTCTTACTTATTTACAAAATCTTTTTTTTATTCCAATTAAAAAAAACTTTAAACGTAACAATTAACATTCCTATTGAGCCAGCATCACTGAGATTCTGGGAATTCCCTCTCACCCAACAATGCTAACCCAAAAAGGAAACTTATTGTTGCCGATCAATTTTAAAAGATCGTTAAAAAAAATGTATATTATTATTAAAAACACGGCAACAAAAATCATATTCATTGTAAAACATAAAAAACTTTAGATTACTTACTAAAAAAAATTATGAAAAAAAATGGCAACCAAAAAAAAATAATAAAATTAAACACTGACATCACATGTCACAATATAGCGCTTGCATACCATCGCACTTTTTTGATTTTCGGCAACGATACTTAAAATGGGAGAACCTGTTTCGTTTTTGTTGACTTGGAATTACATTTTCAGAACGTTCTCTATGGTTATTCCCATAATCATTGGAATACCGTCTTTTAACTCCCTTGAACTTAGTCCGTTACTGATCCGGTTTAACACGTCTCTTTTCGCTCTGTTTTTTTGACTCCTGATATCGACGCTTTGAACCAGATAACTCGTTTCGTTCCCGTCGATTTGGAGTCGTGCCGGTTTCCTCTACTGAAAATATAGTCATCCACGAGATCGTATCACAGTTTTGCGAATCCCCTTCTCTTTTTAAACTTTTACTATCACGTACCTGTAAGGATGAGGATGACGCTGCCGGCGATGACGTCACTCTATCCGGCTCTCCTCTCTCGCGATCGGAATATTGCCCTGATAACGAGTGAAGGTTAGGCAGTCATTTCCATAGATGTTCTCTATACGACGATGAATTTTAGAAACTGAAACTCCTTCACATGCCAAAAAACGAATTACTGCTGTCTGTTCCTGTTTTGCTGACTCCATTTTGTTGTTTGGACCAAGCGATTACAAGCAGTGCTTCGAAGCGCGAGCTATTGTTCTTTCTCACGTGAAACAACATTTGCAACCTATTGTTCAATTTGCACGTAGGGTTGAAAACATAAACTTACGATCCTACACGCCGTCTTTTTTCCCCACACAAACTTTCGATTTCATAATATACATATAAAGATTTTTCAGGAACTAGCAGATGCACCGCGATATATAATAACAGTTGTAGGTAAACAGAACAACCTCAAGAAGTTAAATAATAACTTAAGTTGGTTTTCAGTAATTCTACAATTTCCTGCTGTATGACAAAGCTCTCGTTGTTCAGATATTTCCGACGAGCGGAAACTTTTTGTCTTTTACATGCAGTGTTTCGCTAACCAATACTTCTTCTTTTCTTCAGTGGCATTTCGATACATATGCCTTAATATGCATCCTTTGAATGAGCACTATTGAACCTTTGAACCTTAAAAAGCACAGTACTGCATGTTTGTTTGTTTTTTTGAAGAGCCGAGTTGATGTCTAATTTTTTATTGGTTATGTCGTAAACTCTCGCTCGAGGACGAACGGCGTTCCTATATACCCAAACCACTGCAAGAGGCAGAGGAAGCTGCCGTCGCATCTGAAAGATTCTGCACTGTTCAAGGGTTTCAAACAAACAAACTTTCGCCAATCGTCTGAACATTTATTAGACAGCTAAAAAAGAGACACGTGTATCAGAAATTGCCTCAACAGAAATTTTCCTATCTAAGAGTATATAGTTTGTTATACTCATTTCCTGTTCAATTTCCCTGACATTGATGTGGAAATATATGACAACAATAACTTCGATGAAACAACTCTATTTGGGTGGCAGTGAAAGCGCATGATCGTTTGTGTTTGAATATTCTGCAATTCCAACAAACTGAGTGGAATTATTCACTATTTGGTAATCTGTTTATTCACTTCGCCCTCTGCTCTCTATGTCTTGAAGCAAAACTTTGTGTGCTCCAACAGCCGCCGTTTCCTCAGTTGACACGCTTCCATCGTCGACAGCCGCCTGGAAACTTCAATGACCACTTGGTAACTCAACAGAGGCTGTTTCTCTATAATTTGATAATTCTGCATTATCTGTAGTTATTTTCATTTTTAAAGATTTTCGAGAAAATGTTAAGTTGTATAAACTTCGACTTGCGTGATTGGTCATGAGATATGTATTGTTGGTTAGTGCATATTGTTGGTGAAATGAGTGTTGATACCAGTCTTGATACAACACGATGGGCCTGTTGGTGCACAAATTTTGCCTTCCATTGTTGGTCATGAGATGCCTCTTATTAGCTTGCTCTATCATTATTATGAATATCGATTCGTATCGATAATTATTTTTTTTCGAAATCTAATGTACACAGTGACCGTCCTGTTGCTTTGAAGATCATGTGTGCAAAGATCATCAAGATCGGGAAAAAACTATAGATATTTTAGAAACAAGCACGCAAACCCACAGACAAACAAATGCCCGGAATAATTACAGTTGTAGATATACAGAACAACCTAAAGAAGTTAAAAATTAGCTCAAAATTGGTTTTCAGTAACTCTACAATTTCCTGCTGTAGACGAAGCTTCCGTTGTTCTGATATTTCCGACACCCGGATAATTTTTTCTCTTCTTCCACCAATACTTATTCATTCTTCGGTGACATTTCGATAAATATGAATTAGCGTATGTCCTTCGATAGAGCATAACATATTTTGCTTGAAGGTTTGAAGGGTCGAGTTGATTTATGTTTTGTTATCGGTTATTTCGTCAACTGTCGCCCAAGCAAAGGACCCGGCGTTGTCCCGGGTATATCCAGTTGTAGGTAAACAGAAGAACTTTTCGATTGAAAAATGGAAGGAAAAATTCTGCGACCTGGATTCGAACCAGGAACCTCGACTGTCATGGCCGACGCCTCTACCAATTGGGCTATCGCAGACACCCGGACAGCCAAGCTGTCACAAGGTGTCTTAAGGACAACCAAGTTGTCACGGTTGGACAACTTTTTGATGGTTTGGAGAGGAGAAATTCTCGATCTGAGAGCCAAGAGCCCGCCTCCCATTGGGCTTTCAACCGGAGGCGTCGGCCATGATAGTCGAGATTCCTGGTTCGAATCCAGATCGCAGAATTTTTCTTTCCATTTTTCAATGTGGTCTCTGTGTTTTTTTTTTTTGGTTTAGTTTTACTTTCGATTTACAATGGAGGGAGCGTGACAGCAGACAGACGGAAGGACGCTTTAGAGAGTTAAGTACGCATAAGGAGGAGATATCGATAAAACAAAAGTAATGTTTTTTCATCAGCGTAATAAACGAAACATACTTTTGTCGCCTCCAATATACTAGGAACGCGCTACTATTTCAACTACTACAAGTTTCACCTATCTGGGTGTTACCAAGTCACCAGATCTGTCTTACGATGCCCATATCGATAAATTGTTATTTAAACTTAATAAAAAACAGGGGATTATCTCACGACTTTATTAACTTCCAGCTAACATTTTACTCTTACTTTAATACTCTTGGATTTACTCTGGTTTATGTTGTTACCACCTACCCCTCCCACAGCAATAATACTCGAAGACCTGAAAAGGAATTCACCAGGTGGGGTGGAAAATAAGGGTTCGGGAATGATATAGATTTGAAGGTGTGCTTGCTTGCAAGTACAACACAAGTAATAAGTAAAATCATTTATTTAACTTCATATTAGGGTCAATACACGTCTTCAATTACGAATAATCAAAATTAATTAACTTTATCATGTCACTGCTTATTTCGTATACCATCTAACAAAACAGAATCCAATCATATATTTAAAAATAACAATACATGTCCACAGAATTTCAATGATTCTGCTTTTCTTTTAATACTAATTACCCAGGACAAAATCAGTTTGAATCAATAAATCTCCAATTTAAACTTCAATTAATAACAAGAGAGGTAAGTTACTGGGATGCATCAATAATGGTGTTTTAATCTTTGGATTACACACAATTACCGAGGTTCAACCACCGACAATCCTAGACTCACACATCACTACTCAGCGCGTTGCCTATCCTTTTTTTAAGGAAAGTTCATCAATGCTTGCTATGCACTACTTGAGTGCATCGCGTGGCCCTTTTAAAATGGGATGACCACAGTAACCCAACCAAAACCCCTTAGTAGAAAAAGGTTAACGTTAGTTTGCGCTTTGACACCTAATCAGTACGTCATGCCACATAGGCATGCAAATTACGAGGCATTCGAATTGATACTGACTACCGGTCCAGCTGCGCTTGTGACACTGAAAGTGAATGTGTAATTAAATAGCCTTTATGGGAGAGCAGGGTAAATCCGAATGATTTGCAGTCCAACTAGCTTAATTTCCTATCACTTATACCGAAAATTACTTAATATGCTATGAGTTGCAAAATGAAAGCTCTTAAACAAAATTCCTTGCTCCAACAATGGCTAACACAAACATGCTCCTGGACTTTTTCCTTATGAAGGTAGGTTCCATGACGAGCTATCATCAGAAACTGTTCATAGTTCGCAATGGAGATTCCTTAAAACAAAGTTGGTACTTGACAAAATAACGTGAGTATTTCAGTAACTGAGGTAGAACTAGCAATCAAAGTACCCCAAATCGGAGGGATGTAAATAACAAGTAACAATCTCACCAGTTGCCGCATTCACATCGCCAAAACCATCCAGCATCTCCATGTTCTCCATGGAACGTTAAAACTATGGCGCAGTTTGGGAAAACAAAACATTAATTCACAAACTAATTATAATCAACTTAAGAGTAAAGCAGTTTCTTTTCTTTAAGTGTTCTTTATGCAGATTAAATACAGGGTGTTTCATAATTGGTGTCCCGTCTTTAGGTCCAAATAACGACTCAAGGGGAACAGATTGGGGGAAAATGAATATTGATTATTTGGTTTTAATATCCCCTAATTCAGAATAAAAACATTTCGCGTCCCTGGGGATGAAGGGGTAAATTTTGAAAATTTTAATTTTTTAGGGGTAGGGGTTAGACCCCATGTGTTATTTAGAAAGTTGTAGAGCATCATGTAAAATGTGGGTTTAGCAAAATACCCGGTGAAAAAATCTCATCCCCTGCCCTTTATCGAGTGGGTAAAGTGAAAGGTATGGCTAGCTAATGTAGACAAAAACAGAAAAACTCATTAGAAACCTTTCACTTTACCCACTCGATAAAGTGAGTCGTTATTTGGACCTAAAGACGGGACACCAATTATGAAACGCCCTGTATATACTTCTCCAACCGCTCGAACACTCATAAAAAAAAAAACATGTCAGCTTTCTCTCTCACTTCAGAACGTCTTTCTCTCTCCAGCAACAACATTTAATTCCTCTTTTTTCAATTAGTCATTTTTTAACAACATCTCATATTTTGACAACAATACCTCGTTGGAGCTGGGCAATGATCCAACACCTCCTAAAGAGAAAGCCTGTGCACGGAAACGTCATACATTGTTGCATCATCTAAGTAGGGCATTCTTATTCGTATTTCTACCAATAATAAGCCCTGAATTTGCACTAGTATGATGATGTAACAATGTATGATGGTTTCCGTGCAGAGGCTTTCTCTTTAGGAGGTGTTGAATGATCACGGCCTCCTAGAAAGTACCAGGTCTGAACATGACGTCAATGATGTATTGTTGAAGCACTAAGATTGTGACGTTGAGCTAACTTCTGTAATAGCACCACCAGTTCGACGTAACAATGTTTTATCTTTTCTATGTTCAGGCCTGGTAGTTTTTAGAAGGCCGTGGCAATGATCCTCCGAGGATTTTCTCCGAAGAACAATGCCAAGCTCCAGCAATGACGGCCGTTGTTGTTTTCCCTATTGTCGAGCAACAGCTGACGCCAATAAATAAACAGTTCTTATAAAAAAAACATACTTAACACATCAACAAGAGTAACTAAACAAAAGGACATATTGCTCATCAAAACACATGAATCTACCTATTAAAACTATCTAGTTACCGTTATTTAAGCTAAATAAATAAATGGGCCCAATAGGTATATACGAGAAAAACGAAAACTGACATTTAACTATATAACAATAGATCTGTTTCACAAAAAAAAATAATAAAACAAATACGAAAACCTCTAAACCTCCAGCAAGGATGAACGCTGACAAAATATAATAAAATAATCAAGGTTCCCGCCGGATCCATGTGACACCCCACACAAAACACAACACAAACATGTTATGGGGTTTTGTTCTGGGGTGCTACTTCATCTACCAATCTCATAAGAATATTAAAATTACAGAAATGGTTTCTCCGGACCTTTTTGCAACTTCCTCGATCCTCTTCAGTATCTAATTACTTTTTTCCTTACGTATTCTTACAATTTAGCAAATTTATTTTTTATCTTTATGTTCGTTTATTTCCAATTCCATTTTACAGTTATCGTCCCCTATTACAATTCGGCGCAATCTTGATAGCTATAATTATGGCACTCGCTTAGCAAATGAGATAAGAATTTCAGTTTCTTTAATTATCGAAACCGTAGTGTTTCACACGTCGGTATAAAATTCTGGACCTTTTTGCCTTCGTAAATCCGTGCACTTGCCCCTTATCCTCGTTTCCGGAGAATATTACGTAATTATTGTTTTCAGCATATTCTATTCAGTACGAAGATTTATTATTAGGATCTCTTTTCAATTAACATTTAGGTATATTTAATTTGTTTTTTCTTCTTTATAGACTTTTTAAGGTTTATTGACTAGATGTGTCTCTGTAATCTGTTTAGTTTTTTATTCTGTATTATTTATTTATTTCAATTTTCAGTTAATTGTACTATGATTTCGGGAGTTTAGCCTACTCAATCGGCCTTGTAGGCTGCTTCTAAAAACTCTCTCCAGTCGCGATCGAGCGTAAACCAAGGAAGAATTACAATGGGAAGCGAAGCTCGGGGGATTTAGTGAAATCGGATGTACTTAGCGAACCAAGCGGCCAGGCCGCTTCGACTTTAATCGAAACTGAGCCTTAGATCTAAAATACAGTTTTAAATAAGTGACTGCATACTAAATAAATTATTAGGTGAACATAAAATTCCAAGATTGGAGCAGTTATTTTCTACTCTCTCTAATCTAGCCTTCTTTAGATAAAATTGTATTTGTATCTAATTTCCTACAAGGTGATTGGTTTTCTTCAAAGAGCCGTTTCTGCGCGGCGCATTCATGGCAGTTGTTCTTCTATTCAAGAATGTCATCAGCGAATCCAGAAACTAAGTGTCCGATTTTATTTTTTTCTCCGACAAGTCAAGACAGGCGGTGCCAGATTGTGCTGCATTGACACGTTACAACTCAGAACAGAACAAGAAAACATTAGGAACATGAAGAGATACGTACGCCCATGGATAAAAGAGACAATGGTCTCTTTTATCCATGTGTGATGCTCAAAATGAGAATTTTTCACATCACATTTTTTTTTTTTACAAACTTTTTTGATTCCTTGCCAATTTAACATTTCAGTTTAAATTTATTTTGTTTCTTATTTAGTTTTCCGGAAAATTATTATTTATCATTAATTTATTTTATTTTTTTTTCTCTTTGGCTTTGAATCAATATTTATTATTACCTCATAAAGCTTATACTGACAAACCATATAGTTCTTGGGCATATTTTCTGAGAGTTTTATTTTTATATACAATTTTCATTGGCATTTCTCTTTCTAAGACAATTATTTTTTTTTATATATGCAGTTTGTTGCATAGTCATATTTTTATGAAACATTTATTAAAACAGGATCCTGCAGATAATAAATATTGAGAATTGTAATGATTCTAGCCTTTAACAAATGCTGAGAATGTATTCTTGTGTATTCCAATATTTGTATTAAATATTTTTTTTTATCTTCATGTTTTACTCAACAATGTTGCCTAGGTTTATCAATTGTTGATTCAGCAGTTGATGACATTCCATAATTTGCATGTTCAAGCTTCAGGGAATGCATTACCATTGTTTTCATGTGCTAGCCATGAGCCATTGGATTATTACTCCAAAAGCTTAAATTGAACAACACTGCAAATTTTCTTCACTGCTCTTCAAGTCATCAGCCAGGATGCCAGCATGAAATTCCATCTGCTCCTGGCTTAAAAAGTTTGTAGTGTGTTTGCCTCCCCCTGGTGTTTCCTGGGGGAGGTCCTCTTTCTCCCTCCAAAACAAAAACTTTCTTGATATCAACCATGGATCGCATGGTTGATATGATTGCCGACGGCCCCTTCGCCGTCGGCATGTTCATGAAGGAGCTATACGCAAAAACGCGTATACCTCCGGTTCTCCCGTCGGGTCACCCCGCTGTGACTGTTCTGCAGAGGCTTTCTTCGACAGAATCGAAGATGCTCTGCAGGCAACAGAACGCTGCAGACCGCATAGTGGTTGCGGACTTTATCAAGGTTGGACAAACCATCGTCCACCTGAGTTACGCCGAACCCGGATATGTTCCAGTTCTTATCCGGGGCGCATCGCCACTGATGGCTGAGAAATATCTCCGAGACTACATGTTGGACTATGGGCTAGTACGTAGAGTTTCGTACCCCCTGCACCCAGATTCTCCTCTTCAGATGACGGGCGACATCGTAGTCTTCATGGAGCTCCATAAAGACATTCCTTCGAACCTTGTGATGCGCGGAATAACCGTCTCCGTGTCGTACAAGGGCCAGAGGCAGTGCTGCTGGTACTGCAAAAAGACTTCTCATGTTCGAAAAGACTGTCCTCTCCTCCGGAAATGTGATTTCTGCCACAAGACCGTGCACAAGTTCCACCAGTGCCAGGAGAGGTCAGATGCCCTATCAGCAGCCCCAACGCCATCGCCTCAAGGAATGTCGTCCCAGCAACCAGGAAAGATGAATTCACCGGCCAAGTCAACTGAGCCGAGCAGAGCAACAGCGCCTCGTCCTCTACCAAGGACGTCGAAGACGACCCCATCGTTGTCGTCACCTCCTCCTTCATCGGGGAAATCGAAGTTGGCCCCACCATAGACGCCTTCTTCATCACCGAGGAAGTCGAAGGCGACCCCACCATCGTCGCCTCCTCCTTCACCGAGGAAGTCGAAGGCGACCCCACCATCGTCGCCTCGTCCTACGTCTCCTGGGAAGGAGATGCCGACTCCCCCTCCTCGGCCACGCGTGGATCAGGAAACTGTTCCTTCATGTCCACCTTCGCCTGATGTTTCCGCGATGGTGGAGGACTGCCACTCTGCTGAAGTCATCTTGGACGATTCGTTGTGCTCCGGGTCGGTGTTTGATGTTGAGGAGTTTCCAACTCTTCCTCCACCTGCTCTCATATCGGCATCGCAGCCTCTTCGAATCGCCTGTGCGCCCACGCCTGGTAATATATCATCTTCTGCTGGGACTGCCAAGCCATCAGCGTCTGCTCAGCGGGATCTTCTTGCGACGCCTAAGAGCCCTCGCAAGAAAAAGGCCCGACGACATCGTAGCAAGAAGGACGGGATTCCTATGTCCTCTTCATCTGATCGAGACAGCTGCGTAGACCATAATCATCGCAGCCCCTCTTCCTCTTCGGGACGTGCTCGGTCCCCTAGACGGAAGACATCTGAGCCTCCTCCGTCATCCGTGAGGCTCAAGACTCCTTCAGATACAGGTCAGCCCCCGTCAGCCTAAATTCGCAGTGAAGGTCTTTTCCCTAAACGTTCGTTCCCTGGGTTCGTCTTTCAAGCAATCGGTTTTGTCATCATTTGTTGCCCTGTACAGGCCAGATATTCTACTCCTTCAAGAGGTAAAGCTAGCTGCTTCGCAACAGCTTGCTAACCTACCTGGCCTTCGCAGTCAATATCCATCCGCGCAGTTCTTCATCAACTCATCTTCGCCACATGGACAGGGGGTTGCTACCTGGACTTCTACCTGTGCTCGTCCTTGCCTGCACTGGTTGCTGGGGACTTCAATTGCCATCCGGATGAGAATAACATCTTTTCATCTGGGTACGTCTACCAGTTGTGCCAGCGGAATGCACTATTCGATCTGTGGGCGTCTTCTTCCCATTCCAACCAATGGGGGTCCACCTTTCATCAAGGGCCCTCTGTGTCATCAAGGTTGGACCTTTTTCTAGTAGACGCCACTTTCGCTGGTGCCCCTGTTTCCATGGAGGTCATTCCGTGCTCTTTTTCAGACCACAGTGCCATCAAGTGGTCCTGGAACCCTCCATTCCCTGCCTCCTCTGCAGGTACTACTTCGGACAATTGGTTCCTGAACGTTTCTCTGCTTGACATCGATAAATACAAGGGAATGTTCGTTCGGTTTGTGGAAAGACACCTTCACAACCTGCCTCCGTCGTTAGCTTCGTGGCTTTTATTAAAATTAAAGATCCGTCGCTTCTTTAGAAAGATTGGGTGTGATGCTGCTAGACGCAATCGGCGCCACCTCCTCATGCTCCAAGAAATCCTGCGCCTCCTCCGCTGTTCCATCCCGAAGGGGGCTTATGCTGATGACATCCGCCAGGTGAAGAGCGAGATCAATGCTCTAATGATCCGCAAGGCCGCCGGCGCAGCTCTCAGGGCCAAACTGTCCTGGGCGTTTGACGTCCGGAATATGTCGTCAGCTGTGTTCGCTGAGGAGAGGCGTCGCGCCAACAAGAAGAAGTGCCATCGTTTGGTGGTGGAGAATGGGACAGTGGAAACCGACGCTGACAACTTGTCAGCTTTTCACTCCCATTTTTCATCATTTTTTGGCCACCCAGTCTTTCCATCCGACGCCACGAGGAATTGGATCGAGGCACTTAGACCTTTCACTGCTGATGCTGGCCTGTCAATTACCCGTCCCTTTTCCGAAGTTGAAGTCAAGAAGTTTCTGTCGATGGATGGCCGTCATAAGTCCAGCCCTGGATTAGACGGCATCCTGTATTCGTTCTACAATGCGTCTTGGAAACTTCTTTGGCCTTTCTTGGCGCAAGTTTTCAACTCCATTCTTAAGGACCCTTCCTCCATCACGTTGGACTTTACCGCGGGGAGAATCATCTTACTCCCCAAGGTACCGAATCCTGAACTCGTCACCCAGTGGAGGCCTATTACTCTACTCAACACAGATTACAAGGTCTTCACTGGCGTGCTCCAACAACGGCTAAAATGCTTCGCCGACGAGTTCTTCGATCCGGGACAATCCTGCTCCATTCCATCTCGCAGGATGTCCGCAACATCATCACCATCAAGTGTGTTATGGAGGAAGCGTGTGTGCGCCGTCAGACTCTTGCCGTCCTAAGTCTTGACCAGGAAAAGGCCTTTGACAAGGTGAATCACGTGTTTCTTTTCCGAGTGTTTCACCATCTTCATCTTCGGAAATTTGCTACGATTATCTCAGCACTGTATGCTTCTGCCACGTCATGCGTGGCGATTAATGGCTCCAATTCGCCTTTCTTCGAACTGTCCAAAGGCGTCAGGCAGGGGTGTCCCATCTCTCCCCTCTTATATATATTTTATTTGGAGCCATTATTACAATTTCTTAATCGCCACCCAGATGTCCGGGGGTACGATTTGCCAGCTGCTTCCATCAACATCCGTACGCTGGCATACGCTGATGATGTAGTGTTATTTGCATCTGATGCGTATTCCCTGGGCATCTATAAAGAATCTTTCGATCACTTTAGCACTTCGACGGGAAGTTCCATCAATCTCGTCAAGTTTAAAGGCATCGCTATTGGGAAGTGGACAGTGGACTATCTTCAAACTTTCCCAATAACGTGGTGTGAGCAAATTACAGTGCTGGGATACGTCTTCTCTTTTCTACCCGACATGGACTCTCGTCACTGGCAGCAAGTTATCGACAAGTGTTTGTCTCGCCTTGGCAAGAACTTTCGTTATTCCACCTCGATATTTGTCAAGGCGAGGTTCATCAAGACACACATCTTGTCCCTATTGACATCGAAATGCCTATTCGCCTTGCCATCTCCTCAGCTTTTGAAGAAGGTGCATGGTGCGATTGCAGACTGTATTTGGGGTAATGCAGCAGCCCGTCATCCACAAGACTGGGGAAGCCTACGTCTATCTTGGTTCTTCCAGCAGGACGACCGGGGTGCGTCTTCTGACATTGTGCGCTGGCACCCCGAATATCCATGGTCAGCCATCTTGAAGGCCATCAAGTCCTTCGCCTTCGAGAGGACTGTGTTTAACTTTCAATGGCGTCTGCTGCACCATGGATTCTTTACTCTCCAACGTCTACATCAGTGGGGAGTAGTCAGTTCTGCTGGTTGCCTGTTTTGTGGGTCTCCTGAATCCATCGACCATGTGTTTTTCGAGTGCCCGTTCGCACAGTCCATCTGGGATCGCCTTTCATCACATTTTGGTCTGACTGCCTTCTCCATCCAGTCAGTGCGATTTCTGATGGACTACTCCACCGGTGTTGCTTATAAGCTGGACCTGGCCACTTCCATCGCCTTCATGAACAGGGAGCTTTGGCTGGCTCGTCAGCAACGATTTGCTGGTGTGCCTTCGCCAGCCTCAGCCATCTGGAGGAGAGGTGCCTCCCATCTTAGGTCTTTCCTCCAACTCGAATGGCCACGGCTTGGCCCAGCTACGTTTCGGCGACGCTATTCGTCATCTCAGCGTCTCTGTAAGGTCATTGGAGGGGATACGAACAACATCTCGTATCTCTTCACCTTTCCCCTCAACATCGATGACCCACCAGTGAGCGGACGGGCCTCCTCTTGAGGCATTTACATAGGAGCAGCCCTTGAAGGCTGCCCGTACTCCTATCGCATGTGCGCCTGTGCACCCTGCCTGTTTTACGATCTAAGGGTGCCCCTCTGGAGCCATACCACCGGCTCCAGTTCCAACAGCGAAATTCCATCTGCATCCTAGCCAATAGTGTGTTGTGTGGTGCATTTGCCTCCCCCTGGTGTCTCCTGGGGGAGGTCTTTTCTCTTCTCCACTAAAAACTTTCATCTTTTTCAATATCAACCATGGAACGCATGGTTGATATGATTGCCGACGGCCCCTTCGCCGTCGGCATGTTCATGAAGGAGCTATACGCTAAAACGCGTATACCTCCGGTTCTTCCGTCGGGTCACCCCGCTGTGACTGTTCTGCAGAGGCTTTCTTCAACAGAATCGAAGATGCTCTGCAGGCAACAGAACGTAGCAGACCGCATAGTGGCTGCGGACTTCATCAAGGTTGGACAAACCACCGTCCACCTGAGTTACGCCGAACCCGGATATGTTCCAGTACTTATCCGGGGCGCATCGCCACTGATGGCTGAGAAATACCTTAAAGACTACATGTCGGACTATGGGGTGGTGCGTAGAGTTTCGTACCCCCTGCACCCAGATTCTCCTCTTCAGATGACGGGCGACATCGTAGTCTTCATGGAGCTCCATAGAGACATTCCTTCGAACCTTGTGATGCGCGGAATTAACGTCTCCGTGTCTTACAAGGGCCAGAGACAGTGCTGCTGGTACTGCAAAAAGACTTCTCATGTTCGAAAAGACTGTCCTCTCCTTCGGAAATGTGATTTCTGCCACAAGACCGTGCACAAGTTCCACCAGTGCCAGGAGAGGTCAGATGCCCTATCAGCAGCCCCAACGCCATCGCCTCAAGGAATGTCGTCCCAGCAACCTGGAAAGATGACTTCACCGGCCAAGTCAACTGAGCCGAGCAGAGCAACAGCGCCTCGTCCTCTACCAAGGACGTCGAAGACGACCCCATCGTTGTCGTCACCTCCTCCTTCATCGGGGAAATCGAAGTTGGTCCCACCATCGACGCCTTCTTCATCACCATGCTGATTGGGACATAGTTAATTTTTCTATTAGGACAATTTAACCCTTCTAAATTCATTAATTTTCCTTAATTTTTTATTCTCTTCATTCTTCAGTCTAGGCCAATATGTAATTAGAAAATATCTTTTTATCAATTTTTTTGGGGGGCTTAATTTGTTAACTTGTGTCCCATTAATTTTATCTACATCCTGTTTGTGGTCGATTGTTGAGTAGTCCCATTTAAATTCTTTTTTCATATTTAGCTAAAAGCTATTATAATTTTTTTTTTCATGTCTTTATGATATGAGATTTTCAATTTTATAATAGAATGTTACTTCTCTTAATTTTTGTTAGTGGTTGAATCAATCCATGAGTTATTTTTAATCTCATTGGTCACCCAGTGTTACAATTCTGAATAACCTTGTGTTATTTCAGTTTGCCTATTTTTGCATTGAACCTTTCAATGTCTGATTTTGTGTTGGCCACACATCCGGTTTATAACTATGTTTTCCTATGCACATGTTTGTGTATTCTATAGTTTTTTCTTCTGAAAAACATTCAGATATCTTGGCTTGATTCAAGCATGGGGGTAATATTAATTCTTATTGTATCTTATCTGCAATACAAATGTAATACTCTTTATATTTCTTGGGAAACTTAATTTATTTTCTCCTTCAAAGGAAAAGGATATTTGGGATTAAATTCTATAAACTTTCTTGATTATTAAAATACAAATATTTTCTAGCTTTTTGTGTCTGCTTCTAATTAAATTGTATACACACCCATTAAAACTTTATTCAGCCAATTTCTAAATAACTTAAGATTCTGGTAAATATAAAAAAAAAAAACACAACGCTATGTCTGATTCAAATGATGTTTGAATCATAAATCCACTATATGGCACTTTAGTAATTTAATTTTCTTGGTGCTAGCGGAGCATCTTAAGTAATAGAATGTTTTTATAAACATATCATTTATTTTAGAATTTTTAATAAAAGGCTAACTTTAACTTTTTCTTATTTAATATTTTGATATCATAACTTCAACGTTCTTCAACGTTATATGTAGTCTTGTTTGACTTAGTAACTTTCTTTTAAATATATCATTGGGTGCTTGAACATTTTGATAATGTTCTTGAAATGTAAGTATTAATTTGCATCTTCACAATTAGTTCACTAACCATAATACATGGTTGTGACACATGCGTACGCCCAACGTTAAATGAACGGAATAAAATAGTATTTACGAGAGGGTGGTCAAAAGAACAGCACGAGTGGGGAGGGGGATAGGAGAAGCCTGTGGAGCAGCACCATGAAGGCCGGAGGGAGGGTTTAGAAACAGCGGAAGTTCCCTTCCTTAGCGGCCTGGCCGTTGGAGACCAGTGGCGCTGTTTCGATTTCACTTGAATAGCATTGGAATTGTTACGACCTGCGCTTCCCGTTCTTCCTCTTCCCTGCGTAAACGTTCATGATCAACGCGAGCACTGCATCTAAAAATGACAGAGCGCTCGTCACTGGCGCCTCTAAAAACTCCCCGATCTCATCGTCGTGTTGGGAACGCTCAGGATCAAAGTGATCTTATTTCCATCGTGATCATTTCGCGTTGCCTCGCTCACTTTCATTACTTTCGTTTTCATAACTTTCGCAATAATGGCCGACAATGAAAGCATATCCCACCTCGAAGTCAGTTCCCAATGCGGTTTATAGTTTTGTAATGAATCTGAAAGCACAGAACAGGTCAAGATACTCGGTAGGGGCGAAGGAGCTGAAGATAAAAGCGAAGATTGTTTTATATATTTTATTTTTTTAATTTTTTTCTTAGGTTTCGAATTTTCTTTAAAGTTTCGTTTTATCGTACGTGCACTCTCGTACGTAGATTTTTTAACACTCTCGTATTTATTGTCATAAAAGAATAAATGCATTAAAATCTAATAAATCTCCATCAGATTATAATAATGGACAATAAAAATAAATAATTACGCTTAAAACAGAAAGTTTGAAAGCGTAACGAGTTTCTGTGGCGGTTACATCTTATTTACTGATCGGGCTGATTTACTGCAGTTTTTAGAGGTGATTCTGCTTCTACTGGGTCGTATCATCTTTATGATTTTAGTAACCTATGCATGTTTCATTAATCATTTTAGTTTTCTAATCCTTGGTTTATATTACTTTTATTACTGTAATGTGCCCACTTGGCCAAACTTGTCGGTTTATAACATACTGGCCTCGTTGGGCACTATTGTATTTTTGTACCTTTTTCTCTAACCCTTAATTAAATAATTAAATAAATAAACTGTGACCGCGTCTGCATTGCCTGTACGAAAATGCTACTTCGCTCGGTAACTCGCTGAAGCTAACGATGGCTACATCTGGAGATACTGTATAGTAGGAGATCGGAGCTGTTCCCGCTATCCTCCACGGCACGGGCGTTACCGTGTGAATGTTTAGGATCCCCTGCATCTTTCGTTATGATACTTTTCTTCTGCCGCAGCAATTTGAAAGGAAAGTTTATTCGTTGTGTGAGTATTGTCTGTAATAATATATCAGATTTTATAAACAACCATGTG
>JAHWFO010071690.1:0-12170 GCA_023313115.1 Rhysida immarginata | reverse complement strand
AAAGGATAGGCTCTATCCGAAACGTCAGCTCTTTATTTGATTTTTCAGTTTTATTTTGTGATTTTACTTATATATTTATTAATTATTTTGTTATTTGTTAATTATTATTTTATTTTTCAGTTGTATTTATTAACTATTTATATCCCATGGAGATCAGATTTCGTTACAGTTCGCATCGATACAGCTCTAGTATCACTCTGGTTAAAATCTGATGTCATCTGGCGTAGTGTTAGTTACATGTTAGTGGTGACCTACCTACTCAGACGCCGTTGGTCCCGTTCAATGAGAAGGTGTGGTTGACCACTGCGTTGTCCATGGTGGAAGATAATGCCGTCAAGTTGATACTCTCGTTAGACTCTTGAAACTGTGGACCGTGGAATGCTGAATTCTTGAACCACCTCAGATACTGAATGACTCATACATCGTGCTCTGCATACCAGACTACATTCGAACTCGGATAGCTCTCATCGTGTCGCCATTGTCATACTGAACACCTCACCCCTTACTCATTACAGTATAACTAAACTACTGACACTATTTGCATCTTTATGCCGTTTGCACATGATGCTACTGCCACTTGAAAAATAGTCTACTGCTATCCCATAACTTTTGGCATGTGAGTGTATTTTTGTCCTCTATGTAATGCACTATTCACTTTTCGACATAGTCCCCATCCCTTACTATGCATTGCGCCAACGCGTGACTAGTCGGGCGAACCGTCGGAGAGGAATTTCGGGGTTGTTGTCAACACCAAGATTGTATGGTAACTTTGGACCTTCTTCTGCAGCACCCGCACATGATCGCCACAGACCAGAGGCATTGCAGCGCCTGAAGTTCAAAGATGAAAAACTGCAGTTCAAAAATGAAAGATTTTGCACCTTGGGACTTTCACCACTTCCCGAAGAAGAAAGAGTACCTTAAGGGACATGAATTGCGTTCTGACGACGAGGTGAAAGATGCCATTCAACAACAACCCCGAAACTCGTCTCCGACGGGTTCACAATGCGCAATGCGTGGAAAATGATGAGAACTATGTCGAAAAGTGAAGAGTGCATTACACAGAGGACAAATGTAAGTATCAGATACAAAAAAAATTTTGAAAATCGGTTAACAAATAAAGTTACAGCCATGGAGGCATTACTTTTCGACCAATTCTCGTAGGATTGCATGTTTGAACAATTTTGAATGATAAGCTAATAATAAATGATTGCCTTAGTGGAATATACAGGGTGGGGCATTTATTTTGAGAAAACTGAATATCTCGTGAACAAAGCATTGTACAAAAAAATGTCCAAAATCAAAAGTGAATTATTTCGTGGGGGAAGTTCATTAGTAAACCCCCCACCCTTGTGAGGGGGGCTGGGGGGAGGGGGTAACTTTGAAATCTTAAATAGGAACCCCTATTTTTAATGGTATATTCAGATTGTACACAATATTCGAGAAATGTTTTATTCTTGTTTTTTTTTTCAATTGATCTAACCGTTTAGGAGATAAGAGGCCCTGAAAGTGTGGAACTTTTAAAGTTTTGAAACCAATTTTATCGATGAAGACAAAGAGATAGAGAGTGGGTCTTACAGACATTCCTAGTCTACTTTTCAAAGGTCTTTAAGAATCCGAAGTCAGAATTTCAAAAATCCAATATTTTTCAATACACACGCATAGACTCTGTCTCCATAGGACTGCTGCCCCCAAAAGTTTATTTGTGCACTAAAAAAATTTTACTTGTTAATTTTCTAACTAATGAATTTTCCCCGCGAAATTGTTCACTTTTGATTTTGGACATATTTTCGTACAAACCTTAGTTATTCAGTTGTCTATAGATAAATGCCTCACCCAATATAAGGTTTGGAAGGGTTATACATAGATACCTCAATTTCCTTTAAAGACCAAACGTTTTGCACGAGATAATTAAATATTTATTATAATCACATTTTAGAAACCAGCCATGTCACCATCGATTTAGAGTAGGTTTTCAGAAAAGGGACCAATGTTGATATTTCCTTCAATGTTTTATAGATTAGAAGCACTAGGCTCAAAGGGTGGAAACTCTACAAAGTGAAACAAAAGGGTCCAGGAATAATTGCTACCTTTCACAGAGACAATTCCAGTTGTTTTTTTTATTTCATGTTGTTAGAAACCTTTAGAAATACAGTTAGAAAATATATAAATTTATAAACTTCAGTACGCATAGAACTTCGCCTTCTTAAATAGTAATTTTTTTTTGTTATTCAATAAAGAAAATATCCTTTTAATTTTTATATTTTTATTTTTTTGTTTGATCTCCTTTATTTTATAAATGGATATTTAAAAAGATGTAACGCGTCTTCTATTTTATTCAGACAAATCAAAGAAAAAATCATTAGATGGTTAGTGAGGGTTTTTAATTGTACGCCAACCTCAGCTGTATAAATTAATAATAAAAAATAGGAAAGAAAATTCCGCAGCCTGGAATCCAGGAAAAAAAATTAAAGAAAAAATAAAAAAAAATTAAGGAAAAAAATCAAAGAAAAAATCCACGCTGCGGAATTTTCTTTCCTATTTTTCATCATAAATCAAAGAAATTTCAGGAATAAATCTAAAAATTTTCCATCACCTTAGTTTAAAAATTCCTGGATAAATAGATTTTTTTTCATAACAGGTTGGATTAAATGCAGAATTGATTAATATCATTGTCGCCTCAGTCACGCTCTATCGGGTGATTTGTTCCTATATGTATTTGAAAAAATTGTTGAATGCTTATTAATGCTACCGTTGATAAAACAAGAAATTAAACCTCCCGAGGAAGATATAGGAAAGTAGCGGAAGCCCTGAGTCCATCTATTTTTTATTCCTTCATCTGCATTTTTTAACCCCCCATTTTTAATCAAAAATTTATTTTCGCGAACCTTTTTATTTAGAAAATACCCTATGTATAAAAGAACCCTAGCTTCTAAAGACCAAGTGATTGCCACCCCCACAATTCCGACCCTATTGGGACAATTCGGCCCAAACTTTACAGTGCTGTTGATCTTGCTTAGAGGAACCTGCATACCAAATTTCACTTCTTTATATGCATAAATATGCGTAGACCTTTTGGTCCCCTCTAATTTCCGACCCCAGTGGGCCAATCAAAACCAAACTAAATAGTGAAGGTGCATATTCCCATAGTAAGGTACATTCCGAATTTCAACCTTCTACTTCAAAAACTGCGGAAATTATGAAGGGGACGGACGGACATTGTGAAAACAATAAGTAGCTCCATTCTTCCGCTACTTAATAATATAAGAGTTATCCTGTTAATAGAAACAAATTTGATAATATTAGAAACAATTTTTAAACAGTCTATTGACACAGTATACAGAGTTGATTCGTAATGTGGTATGTTGATCGAATGAGTTGAGAGGAATTTGGAACAGTAAGGGGACAAACTTCCGGAAGTGATTCCTGGCAGGAAAGAGAACAAAAAAGTTCATATAATATGTCCGGAAATGCGTATTCGCCCACGTATAATGTGTGCCTAAATGAAAAAGAGACTACGGTTATATCTAATAAAAATTTTAATTACAGAATATTTTAAGTACAGAATATTTAACGTACAGTTTATGTGTAACATGACCCTACACATACATGCCTTTGATAATGATGCGCTCATCTCAGAGCGTAAGAAGCAAATGATTGGCTGCTGTGTTGAAACTCCTAGGTTGCATACCACAGTGTTCTGCACTTCCTTGTCTCAGGTGAACCGATGACCTGTCAGTGATTTTTTAAGCGGCCGAAAATATGGGAGTCAATGGGGAGATATCGGAGCTGTACGGAGGATGTTTGAGGACTTCCCATCGAAATGAAGGCTCCACTGCAAAAACCATCATGGTCCAGTTTTGGTTGATTTTGAGCTTGCAGCGCCATCTGTTGGTGTTTAGGGAGTACTATCATGTGAAAAGACGAAACATTACAGAACAATCACTGTTCCTTTTAATCGCGTACTATTAGTAGGCTATAAAGAGAAAAATGAAACATTCTTACCCCCCTTATTTTCAAACTGAAAGTTTAAGTTTTCACTTACAAGGGAATACCACATAGCCTTTCCGCTTTAACAATGTGGTCTTTTTCGTTTTCGCGGTTTATTTTGAAAGAAATAAAATGTTGCACTCTCTTATTTTGCAAGCATCTATAGTAGCTTCAGATGAGTAACATATTTCAATATGGCGGAAATCTGTGACATACATGTTCGAGGGATTCCTTTGTTAGAGGAAAAAATCTTATTGGCAAAACAAATTCTGACGTCACAAACTGCTCAGCTCAAATAAAACTCCATGGACATGCAAGGAAAATGAATCTATTTAAATATGTTTTTGTTGGAAAAAAATCCGAAATTTGAAAGAAAAAAAATGGGTTGTCATCAGGAGCAAACCTATATGCAAAATTTAAGAGCGATTGGAAAAACGGAAGTGCTTTAAAATTTGACTGAAAGGTTGCATGCCATCTCACAAGATCCAAGAGCGAGTTATTATAAGGGTGGTAATAATAGCAACAAGAAATTAAGCCTCCCGAAGAAGGTATAGGAAAGTAGCGGAAGCCTTAAGTTCAGTTATTTTGTTATTCCTTCATCTGTACTTTTTAACCCCTATTTTTTAATCAAAAATTAATTTTTTCGAATCTTTTATTTAAAAAATATAAAAGAACCCTATATTCTTTCTTTTCTCTTCATTTTCGATCGAATGATATAATAAGCATAAAAGAGGATAAATACCCAGCTTGTCTTAGTCCACTGCAGGACATAGGACTCTCCCACCATTAGGGGATGGAATGATATATCACACCCTATAAGTTGTCATAAAGTTCTAAAGACCAAGTGATTGCCACCCTATTGGGACAATTCAGCCCAAACTTTACAGTGATGTTGTTCTTGCTTAGAGGAACCTGCATACGGAATTTCACTCCCTTATATGCATAAATACGCGTAGATCTTTTGGTCCCCTCTAATTTCCGAAACTCCGACCCCAGTGGGCCAATCAACAGTGAAGATGCACATGCCAATAGTAAGCTACATTCCGAATTTCAACCTTCTACCTCAAAAAATGCGGAAATTATGAAGGGGACGGACGGACGGACAGACATCGTGAAAACAATAAGTATCTCCATTCTTCCCCTACTTAATAATAATAATAATAATAATAATAATAATAATAATAATAATAATAATAATAATAAAAGAATAACGCATACAATGCATTAAACACCAGAGTCCAAAAAATTGTCGGAAAGAACGATCAGAGACCACCACGAGACGGCGGCGACACTCATAGTTTTCTCATTAGTATCACATTGTTTTCAATCGAAAGCAAGTTAGCTTACACCCCTTTCGCACTACATCTGGGCTAGATCGAGTTGAGCTAGCTTATTCGGTCTAGCTCAGCTGATGAAGCCAAACCGTTCGCACTACAATCTAGACTGACCGGGTTTTATCAGATTCCTTATCATTAACCTGAGCTCGTTAATAAGTCACTATCACTGCTATCAGTGCCACTATTTACATCGTCGTCCTCCATGTTTTATGTTGTCGTGTCTCTCTCATGTCTTTTTTGTGCGTGAAATAACTGAAACAATATTTCGAAGAATGTTTGTCCATTATTTCCCTTTCCCTCAGTCAATGAATGGCTACGATGTGGATGTGATATAAAAGAACATACATCAGATCTTCAAAGTTTAATTTTGAGTAAATGCTTTGAGAATAATTTTTATTAATAATAAAAAACTGAGGACTGTTAAGAAAGATAAATTGAAGGCTATTAATATTCATTTTTTTCATGCATGGGGCGAGTTTAAGCGCCACTGTGGCAAAAATAAGCAAACTATGTGCCTCCCAATTTAGATCCGGAAAAACATCGAATGGGCATGCCTTCTATAATCTAGCTGGCCATGGCTAGTCGGAGAATAGCTACTGGTAAATTTCTCGAGAATCAGAGAATTCTCCGTGAATTCAAAGTGAATAGGTTTTCCAGTGTTTTTATATTTAGGAAGTCACTTTCTCTTGTTTTGCGGCAGCCAAGATGGTTGATCTAAAAACCTTTTTAGATAAATAAATTGGTTGAATAAATTGCCTATACATATTCCAAATTTTTAATTTTTCGCTGAACATGTCCCATGTTTGATAGAGCGGGTAAATCATTCATCGCTGCCGCTATCCTCTCGTAGACCAACCTATTTCTTTTTGTTCTTCTTAAGTTGTCTATATTTTTCTGCCACAAACGATTTTGGATGGACGTTTGGCATCGTCACTCCACGTTTCACTACCCACACGCTATTTGAAACTGTTTGAACCGTCGTCCTCCATGTTTTTCTCGTATTTTAGTCCCAGAATGCAACGCGGCCAAGCTAGCTCCACGTCTCGATCCAGTTCTAGGAGTTTCAATCTAGCTTAAGTTGAGCTAGATGCGTTCGCATTGCACATTTCAAACCCGGTTGAGAAGTGGAGCTAGATTGAAATGTGTAGGGCGAATGGGGTATTACGATCTTCATTATCATTGTTGCAAAAATCTGATGTCTCTTTGAGAATGCCATTTTTTCTTGGCGTTTAAATTCTAAGTTAGCAGCTCTTCATTGTTGTGTACACCAACACCACAGCTTGTTATTTTTGCTGATCAGGAATAAAAGCGTCTAAATCCTTTTGAAAATCACTACACAACCAAATTTTGTTTGGGAAGGACCTCGGGACATTTAACCCAAACAACAACAACAAGAATTGAGGTGTTTTTGTTTGTTAAGTGATTTTTTTGGAGAGCGCTTCCCCCTCATGCAACCAACTAGGGAGTCCTCTCCCGACCTGTGATGTTTCTTCACAAGTATCACCATGGAATGCATGGTAATGCTTGTGGCAGATGTCACGTTGGCCGTCTGTGACTTTATGAAGGGGCTCTATGCTAAAACTGGCATACCCCCTGGATAATTGTCTGGCTATCCCACTGTTACTGCGCTGCAGAAGTTTTCATCAATCGAGTTGAAGATGCTCTGCAGGTAGCGAATGTGGCAGACCGCATTGTTTGCAGACAATATAAAGTTTGGAAACACCACCGTCCATCTGTCTTCCTTCGGGCTTACAGTTGCCAGGGGCTGAGAGTCTATGAAGAAGAGCGACGAGAGACCTCGGTCGTCGCGGGCATGTCGTTCTAGCGAGGTCGTTCTCTCGTATTCACCAATGCGCTGAGCCGAATTATAAAGAGTTCGTTCGCAATAATATGTGTCAAATTCACTTGCCCGAATATGGGGCGGACCACGGTACCTTCGGGCCTTCCGTGCGGGCTCCTTTACGGGCTGCCGCATGGATCGTACGCAGTTTCGTGGTTAACCCCCCTTCAACGTCGGCGGAAAGCTCCCCTTCTCTTCGGGCGGGTTTTCCTTCTCATTGAAAAATTCCTCGGTCCATCAGCGTTCCGAATTCTTCTTTTATTTACAGGTCCTTCACGTGCTCTCTCATTCCGGCAATATTTCTCGGAGCACGAATAGTTCCGACCATTCGCTTCAGAATTAAAACCTCTGTCCTTTTCTTCCTACCTCCCCTTTTCTTCCAATCACTTGTCTTCTCGTAATATTTTTCTCACAACGACGCTCCGATTTCTCTCTCTTCACCTCTTTGGTTTTTCCATTATCATTTCTAGGGGACGGACAGCTATTTTTCCTTCTTCTCCTACGCATTCTTCTTTCGTTTCCTTCTATATACTAAAACTCTTGCGTGTATTTATTTATTTACCGGTAATTCTATCTCCTCCTAGACGGTTTGAGCTAGCGACTTGAAATTTTCAGAGCAGGCTTATCAATAAAGGACCTGCTCTATCTGAAAAATCAGCCCCCTACGACCCCCTCCTTCCCCACTTTCTGGGGTTTTCTTTTAAAATTATCTGCTTTTGCTTTGTAATTCCCCTCAACAGATGGCGCGGGCGGGCGAAGCCGCGGGTAACAACTAGTTTCCTTCGTTTTTCCCTTTTCGTGTTTGATCGGCGGATTTATTTATAGATGTTTCTTCGCTAATTCGGCGATCTGACAACTATGAGACCTTGACACGATTGCCAGAAGCAATCAGGAGGAAATGCCCAGGACTTCTCACCGAGGGCGTCATCCTCCTTCACGACAATGCGCGACCTCATTAGGCCGGAAGACCACCAGACAGTTGAAGCGGTTTCGCTGGAACATTATCAAACACCCTCCCTACATCCCGGATCTTGCTCCAAGCTTATTTCACCTCTTACCTCACTTCAAAGAGCATCTAGGGGACCGACGATTCGTTTCAGACGAGGAGGTGAAACATTTCGCGACAACGTGGCTGAACACGCAGGGACAGGATTTTTACCAGTAGGAAATATTCAAACTCATCCCACGAACCGACAAGTGCCTAAACCGATATGGAGTCTATGTCGAAAAATAACCTAATGTATGTACTATCAGTTGCCTGTATTGGTTGTAGGAAATAAAATGGACACATTTCACTGCAGGCTTTGTAACCTTACTTTTTGATCATCCTTCGTATCTTATTAATATTATACGTACATCATTAGATGAAAGCTACATCTGTATTTATGCATTCTACAAAGCTTATTTGAATTTATATTATAAAGGGAATTTTAAAAAAACAATGTACATTATTTCATCATATTTTTTCACTTTTTGTTTTATGGACTTTCCAATCCAATCCAACTTTTATCATGGATATTGATTATTTATGACGGCGAGGAAATCCTGTAAGTTTGTCATATATGCAAAATACATCTCCACGTATTTAGAAAATAAAAATAGGAACTAATCAATGTACACTGGCTGACAAAAAAAGTGAAGCACCCGGTAGGAATGGTCCAATATTATCCTGTTTCGGTACACATGCATACAATTGAGGTATGAGTAAAGATTAGATTCACAAGGATCTATAATTCTAGAATGTTCACCAGAGTGTATTCGTGATGACACCGCCATGCTGTTAAGTTGTTAACAGTCAACTGCTGTGAGTCCGAGAGTTACGCAAGACGTTCAGAGAGGATTACTGTACTGTACAAAGTACTCGCAATGCCTCGCAGATGCGTTAAACATCCTATCTACCAATTGACAACATTTGACAGGGGCCGCATTGTGGGACTGCATGAGGCTGGTTGGTCGTATCGTGCAATTGCCAGGCATGTGGGCCATTCAGATGTCACAGTGGCCCGATGTTCGAATCAATGGGTACACGAGGGCATGCATAGACGTAGTGCAGGTTCGGGTCGACGAACAAACACCACCCCAAGGGAGGACCGTCATACGGTGCTCCAAGCATTAAGGAATCCCGCGAATATGTACTGGAGACTCTACAACACCCCGTGAGTTCCCGCACAGTGTCTCGACGACTTGCATCCGCCGGATTGTGATCCTACCGCCCCAAGCGTCGGTTGCCACTAACACTACAACACCAACGCCTGCGTTTAGAGTGGTGCCTTGCCCAGGAGGCAGGGACAGAGGATGAATGGTGTCGCATCATGTTTAATGATGAGTCCCGCTTCTCCATGACCTCCGATGACAGTCGTGTTCGCGTATGGCGGCGTCGAGGGCAGAGGGCACAACCTTCCCATATTGTGGAGAGACACACAAGCGTAACCTCTGGCATCATAGTGTGGGGAGACATCGACTATGCGTTCAGGTCACCTCTAATAGCGCTTTGGCAGACGTTGACGGCACAGCGATACGTCACAGGCATTCTGCGTCCGCACGTCCTACCCCTTCTGGCACAGCACCCTGGGACGTTGTACCAACAAGATAACGCACGCCAACACACGTGTGTTTATGACCAGCAAGATCCCCGGACCTCTCCATCATCGAACACGTGTGGGATAACATTGGAAGGCGACTCCGTCCCAGTACCAATCTGCGGGATCTGGAGGGATAGATGCAACAACTGTGGACTGACTTGCCTCAGGAGAGGATCCAAAGCTGTTTGACACCATTCCGAACTGCAAAAGGGCATGCATTGGGGCCAGTGGGGGTTCACACCCTACTGGCCTGACGCCAACGGCGTTGTCTGTTTCATCCCATATTGTAATCAGTACAATAAGGTCACATGCTCTTTCATTATATGTCGTGTCATTCACTTTCAACCACTCCTTCTGGGTGCTTCACTTTTTTTGTCAGCCTGTGTTAAACTAGGGTTGAACTTTTTCACCCAATTGCAATGGTATTTCAACTTACCTCCATCAGCTTTGCTCGTAAGAGTAGGATGCTTGGAAATTGTCATAGGAAGAGATTGACTGTTGGCTTACTCTGAAGACAAGAAATGCTGCTGTTGGAAATCTGAGCTCAAGGTAAAGAATAATTTATTTATTTTCAACTTGCCTGTTTCAGTTATAGTTAAATTGAAATCCTTAACCTTCAAATTTTTAATAAAAGAGATTGCATTATAAGTTTATTTACGTAATACCCGCTTTCTGTTATTACGCCTTCCACTGTCACTGAAGCATCGTAGATGGCCTAATAAAAAATGAACAAAAAATAAGCAAATACTGTGGAATGGAACAACCAAAAAGTGAAAACCTTTAATTCACAAAGAATAAAATTGAAATACCAGGTAACGATCTTCTTTCTTTTTTCTTTTCACTGTTGTCTTTCCGCTGAAGATGGGTACCTGGTCCCTGAGGCCGCAGCCACTTGAAGCCTGCTGAACTCATGTAATATTGATATTAACAAAAACAGTTGCTTCAGGAATTCAGAACATTGTGAATTATGGAGACATAAATGAAAATAAAATAAATGGAAAAGTAGAAATTGAGAATAAAGTTGAGCTCACCTTCTGTTTAATATTCCGCGGCTTGTCCACGCTCAGCTCCTCACACATATATACACACACATATGCTTTCACTTATTCGGGGCAAATTCATAAAATTATCATTACATTCAATTACACTGCCCTGCCAAAAGTACCCGGGCACCCCTATTTTATTTTGCATTCAACAACCTTGAGTTTGCTGCGTTAGTCACTGTTCCATGGTCCAGTGACAATCTTCTCGGGACCATGCTAATCGTTGAGCTCTGTGTTGAAGTATCAGTAAGGGGACACGAGTCAATCGTCGACTGCTGAAGCCTATGCGGTGGATTTCTTTCCGTACAGTCCTGGTAGAAATGGGTTCCTGAGGCTCCGCATTGATCTGACTCACAGTAGCCTGTCGATCGCCCCGTGTGGAAACACTACTGACGTGACATCCGTTTGTCAAACACTTGTACCCGTATGGAAACATTGAAGATCCACCCTAGATACTGTTGACTTCAGAAACGCGAATTCTTGTGTAACCTCCTATATGCTATGACCCATGCGTCTTGCACTGATTATCATCCCACGTTCAAATTCGGTTAACTCGGTCTACACTAGCGCTACGTTCGGGAGTCATACATGGCAAATCTTCAAATGGGATAATCTTCCCGGACTTTTGTCACTCGGTTTATTATAATCACCCTAAACAAAACAGAATATCAATGCTGTTTTTCTAGTGGACCCAGAGGCCTGCTAATGGCACATTAAGGTTCTTAGAAGGGCCATAAAGAGGAAGGTTAAGTTAGGTTAGGGCTCTTCCTTTTCTGCGATGGTGTAAGGAGCGTCGTCATTAGATTAATGATGATTGGACTGCGAAGGTTATGTGACCATATAAACCACTTCAATCTCCAGCAATTTCACAACATTGTCGGTTTGAAGACGACCAAAAAAGAATACTATTAAGAGCGCCTCGAACACAGTACCTCTGCTATAGGTCAAATTCAGTGCAACTAGTGCGACATGCAACTTAATGTCCTAAGTATCAAGAGGTATTGGAAAATTACATTCCTGCAGCGAAGGCAGAATTTCTTTGGCAATAAACCGGACTGCTTCTTCCAGCAACACAATGGTCCATGGCATTCTATTCATTCGATAAAGGCGTGGTTCACTCATCTTGGTATCAAGGTGCTGTCATGGTCTGCTCAGAGTTATATGTTATTAAAACGTTTAAAGTTTGAATGACAATGTGTTCCGGCAGAAGAGTATGAAGTACTTGATGTTGCAGCAGAGGGTGGTCCATGATGTTCCTGGCTGCATCTTCATGTTAATATAGGGTACGTGAAGGGTGAAGATTATTTCCGGATGCTTTTGGCATGGTAGTAGTATATACATTTTCTAGTAAATTGGGAAGCATTTTAATCATATAGATATT
>JAHWFO010071650.1:339114-361425 GCA_023313115.1 Rhysida immarginata | reverse complement strand
CGCGAACTGGCTCTTTTGATCGGGAAAACATGACTCCCAACTTGTTAACATTTCATTTAGCCATTTCCGATAGATTTGTCACGTTTGATCTAATCCCCAGGCCATAATAATTAAAGACATTTAAGCTATAATCACGAGTAGATTATTCTAACTGTAACAAAAAAAGGATTAAAAATATCAACGGACTTAATGACTATTTTCCCATTGTAAATTACGATTCCGACATTTGTGCAACCTTAGTTTTTTTTTTTTCTTTTGTATTCTCCCTAAGGAACGGGTACATTGATTTTGCACCAATAAATTACCCCAATTCGTAGAGTTGAGGGGGATGAATCCATTTAGTCTATATATTGTGGGTTTGTTGTGTATCCTGACTCATTCTTCGAAAGAGTGTTTGGTTGGAATAAGATAGTAATGGTCTGGTTATTGTGGGAATTGGTGTGTCTACTGCTCCAATCCGCTACAATATATATAGAAAGATAGATATAAAAGACTACCAGAGGACCCGGCGTTGCCCGGGATAATTACGCTTGTAGGTAAACAGAACAACCTCAGAAAGCTAAATTAAACCTCTAAATTGGTTTAATAATAACTCAATCACTACAATATAGAGCGAAGGGACTATCCATTCCAAGAAAAATCCAAAAGACAGGAATTTACCTCTTCTTGAAAAAATCCATTCTAGGTGATATACCGGGACTTGATTTACCGAAAAAAAATTTTTAAAGGCTCACAATGGATGAACCTCTCCAAGGATGCCTTCTAGTCTAAATAATTTTTTACTCACGTAATCTTACTTAAGATGTACACTTGATGTTGTTGCAATTTCCTTTCTTCTTTCGATGTCTTGAAGCAAAAATTGGCCATTCATCTCTTTGTGTAGTCTAGCGGTCGCCGATTCTTCTATTTACTTGCTTACCATATGCTCATTACAGCACGAAGCTATAGTAGTGCTTCCTCTATCGTCTTTCACTCTTTCTCAATAGTCTGCTAACTCATTATCTCTAGTTATAGGTCATTTTTAAAGATTTTCAAGAAATTGTTAAGTACTAAGAATTCTCTTTTCTAAGAAAAGCCTGAAGAACAGGAATTTTATGCATTGAATTCTATATTGCACAAACTTTGCCTTGCATTTTGGTCATGAGACATATATTGTTGATCCTTGCATAGTGTTAGTGCATTGCGTGTTGACACCATTGTTGATACCTATTGTTGCACAAACTTTCATTTGCATTGTTGGTCATGAGATATATATTGTTGGTCCGTGCAGAGTGTTTGTGAATTGCGTGTTGATACCATTGTTGATACTTATTGTTGCAAAAACTTTGTCTTGCATTGTTGGTCATGAGATAATTCTCATTAATATGCTCTGCCATAACCATGAATATCGAATTTTTCTCAATAATTATTATTTTTTCGAAATTTAAGGTAGACAGTGACCTTTCTCATGCTTTGAAGGTCATGTATGTGAAATTTTATCAAGATCGGAATAAAACTGTAGATTTGTATAAAAAACAAACAAACAAACAAACAAACAAACAAACCCACAAACAAACATCCTTCTTTATATACAGGGTGTGCCAAAAGAAGCGGGACGGTCGAATATTTCGCGAAATTTACATCGGATCGAAAAACTGAAAAACACGTGTTCAATATTTTTCAAAAATCTATCGAATGACACCAAACACGACCCCCCCTACCCCACCCCCACACACGGGGGTGGAGCGGGGGGCAACTTTGAAATCTTAAATGGAAACCCCCATTTTTTTATTGCAGATTCAGATTCTACGTGTAAAACTGTATTCAGTACCATAAAAATTTCCACCCCCACCCACACCCCGAGGGTATAATTAAAAGGAAATCAATTATTTCAATGAAAATATTTAAAACAATTAAAATAATTAACATAATCGATACAGTATTTTAATGCAATATTGTAACACTGTTTAATTCTTGATGGATGGTTTTGTTATCATGGATAATAAGATTTGTGAAAAAAAACTAACAACGATAGTACGTATTTTCATTTTACAAAGTGCAAATATCATCGTTTAAATTAACATAATAAAATCCTTCAAATTACTCTTTCTTATTCTTTCCGGTTGTAAACAAATTCTTTTCTTTATTATTAAATACGTAAACAAAAATTGGACTACTGTATTTTTGTTGTGATTTTTTGTGCTTCATCCATTTGGTAGGTACTTTTTAAATGACACATTAGTTCAACTGTTTCATGTGATTCAAGCAGATGAACCTTCATCTGTAAAGAAAAATTTGACTTGAAAAAGTGTTTTTTCTTTCAGTATGGCTCATCTTAATGAACAAGAAAGAATATCATTACTGATGATGGTAGGCTGGGGTGATAGGAAAAGGTCATACTCGGAAGCAAGAACTATTTTCAATGATACTTTTCGAATTGGAATGGATCCTATCTCCAAATCGACTGTGGAGAGAACGGTTAGAAGATTTGAAGCTACAGGCTCTGTGAAAAATCGAGCTAAATTAGGAAGACCAAAGTCAGCAACAAACGAAGAAGAAGCGTTGAATGTTTTATAATCATTTACGGAAAATCCTAACAGTAGTCTTCGTAGAACTGCCCAAGCTCAAGAAATTGGTACATCTTCAGTCCGCAGGATTTTGAAAAGTAATAAATTGCATCCTTACAAAATGCCACTTGTCCATGAGATAAATGAAGATGATCCCGACCGACGCTTAGAATTTTGTGAGGACATGATGCTTAGAATAGATCATGATCCAGACTTTCTTTACAACATTGTATTCTTAGATGAAGCAACATTTCAATTGAATGATACTTGTAATCGGCATAATTGCAGGTATTGGGCAGACGAGAATCCTCATTGGATGCGAGAGAGCAAAACCCAATATCCACAGAAATTAAATGTTTGGGCTGGAATAATAAATAATCATTTGATTGGTCCATTCTTTATCGATGGTAATCTTACTGCTCAAAGGTATGAAAACATGCTTCGAAATAAAATAATTACAGCAATAAGGGAGATTGCTGGCGATAACTTGGAGCACGTTCGGTTTCAGCAAGATGGTGCTGCACCTCATTACGGACGGAACGTTCGTAATTATTTAGATGAACATTTTCCTGATCGTTGGATTGGACGAAGAGGTCCGATCGAATGGCCTTCCAGGTCACCAGATTTAACTCCACTTGATTTTTTCTTGTGGGGTTATTTAAAAAATCGGGTTTACGAAACGAAACCTCAAAATTTAGATGAATTGCGTCAGAGAATAATTGATGTAGCTGCCCAAATACCTGCAGAATACTTAAACAATTCCATCGAATCTGTTTACCATCGATTAGCTTACTGCCAGGAATTAAACGGTGCATAATTTGAGCATTTACTACAATAAAGTTATTGGCGCCAATCGTGAGAGGCAAGGGGACTCACCTGAAACCATCACCCCGATAAGTGAGAGGCAAGGGAACTCACTAAAAACAAGCACCCCGAAGGGAACAAAAAACTACTACGTCCACGTCGTTGTTCCTGGGTTATGCTAAACGTAGTTTCTTACTCAAGTCAGATACAAAATCAACGAAAAACGTTAACCTCATATTAGCTGTAGAAAGACTTTCACTTGCGAGAAAGAATTGTTTTTGCAATTAGAGCGCCATCAATCGGTCGACTGTCATACTGTATCATTAGAAAGACTTTTCAAAAATACTAATTTTGTGTTCCGAAGCGTATGTCCCGAGAAATTTGGCCGTTTGCAGACTTCTGATCTGTATTTTTTTCTGCGATTACAGCGCCATCTATCGCGAATCAAAAAAAAATTTCAGCTAAAACTTGCTCACTTTATCACGTAGAATCCGAACCTGCAATAAAATATGGGGGTTTCCATTTAAGATTTCAAAGTTGCCCCCCGCTCTATCCCCGGGGGTGGGGGTGGGGAGTCGTGTTTGGTGTCATTCGATGTAAATTTTTCGTGTTTTTCAGTTTTTCGATCCGATGTAAATTTCGCGAAATATTCGACCGTCCCGCTTCTTTTGGCACACCCTGTATATAGAGAGAAGATTAGCAGAGGTACCCGGTCTTGCCCGGGTTAATAACACTTGTAGGTAAAGAGATAGATCTCAAAAAATTAAATTATAACTCTCAATTGGTTAAATAATACAACACAGAGCAAAGGGACTATCCATTCTGCGAAAAATACGAAAAACAGGAAGTCCAGATGATATATCGGAGCATCTAAACTCTTCTTGACTTGCCTCACCATTGCGGAGCATTACCAAATACTTTAGACTCAAGTTTTTCTGCCCTTGACGTTGAAGCTCTTATACCCTGTTGTTCTATTCGAAGCTCCCATTGTTCAAATGTTTCAAACGCCCGTATAGCTTTATCTGTTTTAATTGCAGAGTTTCTCTGACCAGTACTCGTTCTTTCTCTTTCCTTTGCAGATACAAATTTTTGCCAGTCGTCTGGACGTTTGATAGGGAGCTCAAGGTAGACACGCGTGACTTCTATGCCTAATCAATACACGCTGCCTTATTAATGTTGTCACTGCATCTTCACCTATTCTTCTATTGACCTGCTTACCATTTGCTCAATACAGCAAGGAGCTAAAGGAGTGCGTCCTCTGTCGTCTTTGCACTCTTTCTCAATAGTCTGCTAACTTTCCATTATCTCCAGTTACTAATCATTTTTAAAGATTTTCAAAAAACTGTTAAGTACTAAGAGCTCTCTTTTCTAAGAATAGCCTGAATAACAGGAATTCTATGCATTTTTACAAATTGAAATTTATCTATATTGCACAAACTTTGCGTTGCATTGTTGGTCATGAGATATTTCTCATTAATATGCTCTGCCATAACCATGAATATGGATAATTACTATTTTTCCGAAATCTGAGGTAGACAGTCACCTTCCTCATGCTTTGAAGGTCAAGTATAGAAGATAGATATATCTTCCCATTGAAAATGGCTTGGCAGGAAAATTGTGGTACCATTTGTGCACGTGCCAATGAACCGATTTAGATAATATTTGTGAATGTTTCGTGCCATGAACCATATTCATCGACTGACGAAAACAGATTTTGAAAATCTTTCATAGCTCGGAGGAGTTAGAGTTACTGACAGACAGACAGACAGACGGATAGACAGACACATTTCGCCACACTGATAGCATAAAGCATCTTTCGGTACTTAATAAATCTTTTATCAATAAAACTAGCTGCTTGAATTTAGTTTTTGTGGAAGTCTTTTTCAAGTTAAATAAGAAAAAAAAGTAGAGAAAATTTGTTATATTTAAATAAAAACACTTTATTTAAAACTATTGAGAGATTGTGCAAGCGAAAAATGTACAAATTTTCACAAAAAAATAAAACGGGAACATAGTTCCCATGGCATTTCCATAACAACGAAACATAGTTCCCCTCTTTTTCACCAGGATCGCTGCCATACCAGGCGCAACCGCTCACACCCTCTAATGTCGTATCTGTCTACAACCCAATCTCAGAAGTATGGAATAATTCAATTTCATATGATGGGTTTACACTTTATTCATGAATTCTTCAACAAATTTTATGAAAATAATTTACTAATATTTTTTTTGCAATCTATGTATCCCATTCATGAGAAAAACAAAGGGATAAAATGTACTGATTATTACATTAAAATAAAAGGTAATAAATGTAAATACATGTTGTCTCATAAATAAAGAATAACAAAACGTGTGTCGCAAAATAACGGAATAATTACACAAAAATTTTTTTAAAAATGTTTAATATTTTGTTGAAAACTTCGGTGCTTAAATACTGACACACATCTGTTGGCAATTGAAGAAATTAGCTGCTTGCATCTTTCAATTGTGATTTTGTCCCATAAATGTTGAAGACATTGTTTAAGTTCAGATTTCGTTTTAGGAGGGTTTTCAGACATATTTTCGATAGGATTTAAGTCTGGCGAATTTCCTGGCCAGGACAAAACATCAATTCCAAAATTAGACAACTATGCCCTGGTAGATTTCGAGTTGTGGCAAGGTGCTAGATCGTGTTGAAAAATAACATTGTCATCACCAAAATGGTTTTCAATTGTTTCTAACATTCCTGTCTCAAGAATCGACTGATATGTTTTTGAGTTTATCTGTACTTTAAGGAATAACAGTTTTCCTGTCCCTTGGACAAATATGCATCCCCACACCAAGACATTATCTGGATGCTTAACGACTAGTTTCACACACCCCGGCTGAAATGCTTCATCGTCTCTTCTCCATACATGACCAACAGGCACTTCAAATCTGCTTTTGTCACTAAAACTTTGTAGGTGATGACCGATGGATCCTTACCCAAGCAACACGTTTTGATCTCTGCTTCTAATCCTTGTGGTATCAACAAAGGCTTCTTCTTTGGAACTCTTGATCTAAATCCTGCTTCTAATAATCTTATATGTACCGTATCTTTGCTGACATTCACACCATGATCTTTCCAAACTTGTTGATAGCCAAGAATTGTATCGAATCTTTTTTTAAGCAAGAACTTTTTGAGTTGTCTGTCATCACGCTTAGTTGTGCATCTTGGTCTCCCACTTTTTTTTTCTTTGCTGCAGTTACAAATCCATTTTTCTTGAATTCTGTGAATATTTTTGATAGAGTTCCTTGGCCAATATGCAATTCTGTTGCTACTTGCTGATGTGTTTTTTTCAGTTTTTATGAGACTTATAATCAATTCCTTCTGAGAAACTGACAGGTTTTTTGATCTGACCATTGTAACAAAAACAATCAAGTAACGATTTATATGTCAATGAATTATTGAATGCTTTATGACAAAAATTCATGAACTCATACCTCCTCGTAGAATGAACGAGTCTATGGTAATCAGAACACACAATTTCTAAAATTATTCTATTATTCTGCGAAAAAATGTTTGTTATGACTTTAAATAACTAGAATTTTTCTAAAACAATAAATTTATTTGGCTATTTCTGTTTTTTGAAACTGTAGTACGTGTGTTTTTAAAAAAATGTTGTCTAGAAGTTATTTGCATATATTTTCTGTCTACAATTTTATGAATAAACTAAGATCTAGCCTATGAAATGGAATGATTCCATATCTTTGAGATTGGGTTGTATTCGGTAATCTGTGACTTAACCATACAAGAGAGAAAGATGAGATTTTGCCTCATCTGAACATGGCATTAACGTTCCGAAGCTATTATTTAAATAGGCGCGCAAGCCGAGCGGAAATATCCCAATTACAAGCTGCTCCTCGATAAGGCTTGCCTCCCAAAACACCGACTTTCAACTAAAGCAGTTCCAGCCAATTAAAGCAGTGGTTTGGTTTCTTTGGTATTAACATCCTTTTCAACTGCTACGGTCATTTCATTGCGGCGTTATAAGGGCCGCAAATTTTGCCTCGCAAAGGTTCTTTAACGTGCAGCCGCCAAACGACTACACGGGACCAACGGCTTTACTTCCCTTCCGAAGGAAGTGCGTGATCTCAGGATTTCCCCCTGAAAAATCCTTGTCTCCTCGGTGTACTCGGGTAAAACAGTGGTGAAATGCCAATTCAGATAATTACTGCAAATACATCTTAAAGGGAAAATGACTTGGTTACTTGCTAGATTAATATCCTGGACGTTTTTATTCTCCATGTTCACAGCGACGTTTTCCTTGACGAGAACATTTCCATTCCTTTCGGCCGGGGGAGATTCATTCACCTCTAACAAAGATGTTTGCTTCTCGCTGGCGTCTATAAGAGCACAGTTATTATTAATCACTGAAATAACGCTCCGCCGTGAAGCATTAAATGAAATAAACTCACAATAATCCTGCGAAGTAAATTCCGTGTCTACGAGCAACGGAATAATTCGCTTTCCTCCAAGAAGCCTTTGCCGTTACGCTAATTGCTTCTGCCATGCAATACCAATGCTCGTCGAACTTATCTGGCTCACGACGGTGCTCTGAGAAAATTTCCTGTCTCCGAGCATAACTCGCCGAACCCTCGAGCCGATCCCATCAGAGTTTAACCGCTATGATTCTGTCAACCGTTTTCCGATCAAGCCAGGCTCCTTCTCACGTCTCTCGCATTGAGAAATTCTCTTCTCGTTTCTCTCGCCGGCCAAGCCACTCGATGGAAGGGGTGAGCACGAACTCGAGTAATATTTCTTGTTCCAGAAAAACCACGTTCTGAAACCTCGACCCGCGATCCCCCCTCCTCCTTCGCGGTTCACTTTGTTTTTCTTCGAAAAATCAAGTGACAGTAGGAGCTCTAAGCGTGTTCGTACTCCCATCACACAAAAACTACTGGACGGATTTTGGAGAAATTTAATATGGTTATAGCTTATAGTCTGGGTCAACATTTAGGGTACTTTTGAACCCGATCAATTACGAACTTGTCGAGGAATTGTATTTTTCTTCTAGAATGAAATGCTAAGTGCTGATCGTTTTGTGTTGCATTACCCCAGGAGAACTCCGAACAATGGGATATAAAACGATGGGAAAGCACGCGAGTGTTGTTATCGTAGCAACGTAATAACGTCTGATTTTCTTAAGCTTTTCTTTACCTTATTACTAGCGGATCAGGCAATGCATCGCTATTGCTAAATCTCTAATTATAAAATAACATGTCGTGACTGATTGACTGATTCATCATCGCCGAGCCGAATCCGCCGAAGCTATTAATTTTTGTTTTTCAAGATACAAGATTTTCGTTATTCAATAATAAACAAACAAATCTAAAACAAATATCAAATCACAAATATGAAATTTGGCCTGTAGTTTTATTTTACAATGTAGAGATTCACTAAGAAAGGATTTTACGAAATTCATCCCGAAGAAGGTCAAATAGGAGTGTAAGTTTTTATGAAAATCCGTCATTTTTAGATTAAATCTATGATTAAATCCATGAAAATTGGCATATGACATTTTGGTAAGAAATTAAGAAAGACCTGTTTCATGATTTTTGGAAATTTATCCCTTCAGATGGTAATCCAATTACCTTCAGGGGTTTCGACTGAGCAATGATTATAACAAAATTACTTTCTATTGCACAAAATTTATTTTTACTGCCGAGAGATGGCGCTGGCTGTATTTTAAATTGCAGGATCGTTTCATTGTTTGCAAAACTCTACAACCCAAACATGCACACACATTGAGGGCATACGCTGCTGGACGGTCGCTCCAAATATATGACGGTTTTGCATAATCTATATATAGCAAAGACTTTTTTTCTTCATTTTAGAATGAATTTTTGTCCAGTCACTGAAAGCATGATTTTTATATCTGGAAAGTAAAAACATGTACCGGAACATCTACATATCAGATGGATATAATTAAAGTTCTCCACTACTGCACGAGCTGCAGACCGTGTTATTGCACGGATAGTAATGAAACTTTGTGTGTAGGCTATGCAGAACATGGGGAAAAGAATTCCAACGGAAAATTTTTTGTGCATACGGTTGCCATCAGGGGAAAAAGTGACGCTGCAAAATCTTACACAAACGGTAGTGATGCACTACTGGAATGCAGTGAGAGGAACTGTTTATTATGCGCACCCTCTGCGCCGATGGCATGCTGGAAGCGCAGGACATCATATTCAACGGTAGCACGAAGTGTCTCCTGTTAAATGGCTTGAACATGACGAATGTTCGCTTTCACTTCAGGCAAGGTTCGTATGCCTCCATGATAAACAGGATCCCCCAGGGTTCCCCACAGCCAGATTCACGTAAATTAAGGTCTGGTGAACGGGCAGGCCACGCATTTGGAAAGTGTCAATACAGAATGCCTACATAGCCGATCCACATGCACATAGACTGTTATCTATAAACAACCGCACTCCTGCAATGCATAGATTTTGTTCAGTAGGTTGTTCACTGATTCATCAATGCCGAGCCGAAACCGCTGAAGCTATTTACATCATGTTTTGACTGTAGGTTTATTTTGTGACGTAAGCACCCACTATGAAAGGATTTTACGAAATTCATCCTCTAAAGGGGTAAAATAGGGGATGTAAATTTGTAATCTAAATATCTATATACAGGGTGTAACAAAAAGACTAGAACAGTGGAATATCTGGAGAAGACAAAAAAACCACATGTTAAATATTTTTAAAAGCGATCTTCAAAAGCGACGGATTTTCATACAAATTTACGTCTCCCATTTTACCCCCCTTGAGTAATGAATTTCATAAAATCCTTTCTTAGTGAGTCTCTACATAATAAAATAAAATAAAACAACAGACCAAATTTCATATTAATAGCTTCAGCGGTTTCGGCTGGGCGATGATGAATCAGTCAATCAGTCAGGACATGCTATTTTATATTTATAAATTTAGCAAAAGCGAAGCAGTGCCCTGTCCGCTACTTTCTCGTTATACTCATTCAGGACACATCATTAAAGGTTGTTTAATGTATTACATTTCATATCTTCACATTGAAAATTTCCGATAGCACCATAATGGTATCATTGAAGGCGTGCAAATGAACAAATTTTCGCAATTTGTATATTTACGTTATATTCATTCATGACAAGTCATCTCAAGCTGTTTATATTACATGCCATATCTTAGCCATGTCTACAGATACTTGGTCAATTTGCATCTTATGCATATTGCTCCTGTAAGTCGTTGCGCAAATAGCCATCAAGCCCCACCGTATATTAGCTGCTATTTTTACAGGTTGGCTTATCTTAAATTTATATGAAAAACCAAAAGGGAGAGATCTTTCTAATGGTGCAACATTGATACCATTACAACACCTACATTTGAACCAATTTTGATAATCATTAATTTTACGTCATCTTTATTCATCACACGTCATTCTAAGCTATTTTATACACTGTCATTCCAATGAATTATGACCAGCACCCTTTCAGGGCACACGCATGGTTCGCCCCAACAACGATTACACATTGCAAAATTTTCATAAACAGGCTGAGAAAGCTTTAAAGCTGATGCATCAAACGGCAGGTGCACGAGCGTCAAGATGGGTAAACGTCCGGATTTGAAGGTCCAAAAAGGAATGATAACACATATAAACAAAACAAAAACTTTTTGTGGATATCTTGGTATTCAACAGTTGTTCTTAGGTAATTAAAACATGCTAATTAATGATACGCAAATCGTTTCTCACTCACGTCTCGTTTTTTTCGCACATAGAAATGTGCTTACGTGATCAGTTTGTCCGTCCGTCTGTAGACAATCCCACAATTCATTGCGTTGCAATACAAGGAGTGCATGTATTTAATTGCTGAAAGACATGAATTATCCTCGAATTCGGGAAAACGCATGTTGAGAACATACAAAGGTTCCGCTCTGCGCGTGCTCTAAATGTTAATGAGATAGTGCGCGTACAGGATGCACGTGCTTGACGATTATTGAAAGGGCAGTTCGGTCTCTAAATCAAGAGAATTATTTTTTTCCTAGGGAGCTTAGTACCGGGTGGGCAAGAAATAACGTGAGGTGTTCAGAGCTCGCTAGCGGGAATTCTATTAGGCCAAATGCAGTACATTTTGGTGTATATACTTAGTGGAACATGCAGTTTCGATTTCTGCAAAAAAAAAAAAAGTACCAAAAGTCGCCATAGGGGGCGCTTATTTCAAGAAAACAATGAATACATTTGCATAAGCGCGTTCCGTGTTGAGCAATCATGACAATAAAAGGCAAGGCTGAGGATTTCCCATCATTCACGAACGAATGGCCTAACGATGACGCTTACTCTGCCTGACCGGGCGTTATTAGTCAAGTTGTTTTATCAGAAGAGCGACAATGCAAGTGCTGCCCTTCGTGAATTCCGGCGATTGAAAACGTTACGAAGAGGACCGATGAGCATAACTAACTTACGGAAAATGATTGAACGATTTGAATCTACGGGAACTCTAGGAGTGCAACCAGGCCGGGGACGCAAACGAATCAGGCAGCAACACGTTGAAGAAGTTGCAACTGCTGTTGTGGAACAGGAGATGACTACTGTGCAGTGTACCAGCAGTGCACACGCAATAGCACGCCAAACAGATATCCAATATTCGACGGTGAGGAAAATATTGCATAAGATATTGACATTTTATCCCTATAAACTCGCACCTGTTCAACAATTGCTTCCTGGAGATGAACGTACCCGAACTGACTTTTCGTTGAGATTTTTAGCACGTATGGAAGTGGATGATGCATGGCCATGACAAATTTTATGGAGTGATGAGGCACATTTTTATTTGAATGGTGTTATCAATACCCACAACTGCCGTATTTGGGCTGCATCAAATCCACAAGTGTGTCTGCCAACTCCTATGCATTCACCGAAACTAACAGTATGGTGCGGCTTTACTGCTTCTTTCATCATCGGCCCGTACTTTTTTGAAGAAATCTGTCCCCGTGGACCGGTGAATTGTTCCGTCAATTCTGCCAGGTATGCCGATATGCTTGAGAATTTTTTGATACCACGACTGCAGGAAAAGGGTTGTCTGGATTCTACCATTTTTATGCAGGATGGTGCTCCACCGCACATCGGACGTCAGGTGCAGCAGATCTTGCGAGAACGTTTTTCAGACAACAGAATAATTAGTCGTGCATTTCCCATGGTATGGCCACCCAGGTCGCCTGATCTCTACCCTTGTGAATTTTGGTTATGGGGATATTTGAAAAGCCTTGTGTATCAAGCACATGTTCCTGACCTCTCAACCTTAAAGGATCAAATAACGTTACATATCAGACTAATTAATGCAGATATGCTGCGAGCTGCCGTAGAAAATGTCGTGTACCGCATGCAGCTATTGGAACAGCACACTGGTGGTCATATTGAAACACATTTGTAATTAAATATAAAACATTGTTTATTGTTGTTCCTAAAGTTGGTTTGTACGGTATTTGTTCATTTGACAATTAGGTATTCATTGTTTTCTTGAAATAAGCGCCCCCTATGGCGACTCTTGGTACTTTTTTTTTGTTGTTGCAGAAATCGAAACTGCATGTTCCACTAAGTATATACACCAAAATGTACTTCATTTGGCCTAATAGAATTCCCGCTAGCGAGCTCTGAACACCTCACGTTATTTCTTGCCCACCCGGTATTTATTATAATAACTTGAAAACGAATTAACATTTTCAAAGTCTGTTTTCACCAATCCATTAATACGGGAAAGAGAACGAACAAGTACGAACGCGAGATAGCCGGAAAAAGTACGTGCTATACAGGCAGGTGCTTTAATGGTACCCTTATGATATCCCTTTAAAAACTTCCTATAATCAGATATGGCAGGTAATATATCAAACAAATCGCCACAACATATCATGAACGAATATATAAGAGTAATTAGTGATAGCAGGTATTGGTCTAATGGCACGTGTACGTGAAAGGATGTCTCATGAATGAATATAATGCGTAAATAATGTTGGTGTGAAATGTTTAGTAGTACGTGTTTTAATGGTATAAGATGAAACTTTTAATGCTAAGATATGGCATGTAATATATCAAACAACTCATAACAACGTGCCATGAGTAAATATAACGAGTAAATTATGATAATGGTTATTGGTTTAGTAGCAAGTGCCATAATGGTGCCATATGATACCATATGCTACCATTGGAACTTTCAATGCTAAAACATGGCATGTAATATATCAAATAACTTGTAACAACGTGCCATGAGTGAATATAACGAGTAAATAATGATAGTAGTCTTTGTTTAGTACCACGTGCTCTAATGGTGCTATATGATGCCATATGGTACCAATGGAACTTACAATGCTAAGATATGGCATGTAATATGTCAAACAACTCGTAACAATGTGTCATGAGTATATATAAAGCGTAAATAATGATAGTGGTTATTGGTTAAGTAGCACGTGCCCTAATTTTTGCCATATGATACCATATGGTATCATTGGAACTTTCAGTGTTAAGATATGGCATGTAATATATCAAACACCTCGTAATAACGTGCCATGAGTGAATATAACGAGAAAATAATGATAGTGGGAATTGGTTTTGTTGCATGTGCCCTAATGGTACAATATAGTATTGTTAGAACTTTCAATGCTAAGATATGGCGTGTAATATATCAACCAACTCATTACGAGTTGTTAGATCTATTGTTATCCATAGCTTATTTATATCAAGAGCATAATGCTGTTAGGCTTAATGTTATCTAAAACTCACTACTGTTAGGCTTAATGTTATACATATTGCTAATTAATAGCAGTTAGTCGCTTGCTTCAATAGTAGACAATAACGTAGAAACACTTTAGTAATTTAATATGAAAGAATAATAGATGCCTACACACAACGCTTCAGCAATTGAGGTTCACTTCGTTTAACATTATGGGGGAATGCCTACAAATTAAAGAACTTATATTTGTACAAATATATAAAGAATAACTTCACTCTGCATTTAACCTTTCAGTTCTTCAAGTTTATTCGTTTAAATTCTCTCTAAACATTAGCTTACTTAAATAGTAATTTACAATTTAGTTTTCTTATTTATTTATTTTCTCTTAAGTGTTTTAAAATGTTGATTAATTCAATATATCCATGTACGAGGCTATAACATGAAAATGTGCTCCCTTTATCCGCTTTGGCAGTAAAATCATTCTTGTTAGATATTTGATATGAATGGTTTATATAAGTCTACCATTGTATGAAGGCAATAAACTGACAGACAGAATTTTAACTATAAAATCTATTGTACTAATGAGTTCTAATGAATCTGACATATGACATACATGATGTTAGAACAATATTAACTTAATTTAAGATACATTTGATTTAAATTTCTTAACTGAAGACTTGCGTTTGTGCTGAACATTAAGATTAATAAAATGGCGATATCTTCAAAACCTGAGGTGATGGAGACAAACGGTTTTCAGATTTGAAATTAGCATAACAAACTACAAATAGAAAAAGTTAAGACCATGTCAGATATGTACAGCTTGTTTATGAGTGTAATAGGCTATCGCAGCAAGGGTGGCGCCATCTCCGAAATGGCGCGATTTGTGAACTGTTCACGATCCGCTGTAGTAAAGTTGTACAAAGAGTGGACAACAGGGATAGATATCGCGTCCCAACGCCATCACTGTAAAGGGTCACGGGCCATCGACAAACGGGGTGAGCGGCGCCTACGACGACTCGTAAAAGGTGACAGGAGAGCCACAGTCCATCAACTGACCACCAGATTCAACAGTGGCGCCAACAGACGTGTGTCTGACATTACCATTAAACGCACCCTGGTACGGATGGGCCTGAACAGTCGACGCATGGTTGCTGCACCCATGTTGACCAGGGGTCATCGTCAACGACGTCTAGACATTGCACGTGAGCACCGCCATTGGACCACAGACGAGTGGGCTAAGGTCGCCTTCTCCGACAAGTCAAGGTTTTTGCTCCATAAGATTGACGGGCGATAGCGAGTGCGTCTTGATCGCCATGAAAAGACACTGCAGGAGGCTATTGTGGGCCGAAATCAGGCTGGTGGTGGTAGTATGCATGTGTGAGGGATCTTCTGTTGGAAGCCGTTAAATCCACTGATTCGTCTAGAGGGCAATTTGAATTCCTCTGGCTATCTGTCAATCGTAGCGGACTAGGTGCTCCCGTACATGCTCACGATGTTCCCCCAATCTGATGGCGTGTTCCAGCAGGATAATGCACCCTGCCACAAGGTACGTCTCCTTCTGGATTGGTTCGAGGAACACTCTACTGACGTTGGAGTGCTGCCTTGGCCCGCTAATTCGTGCGGATATCAATCCAATCGAACATCTGTGGAAACATCTTGATCGCCTTGTACGGCAGTGGGACCCTCCGCCTATGACTCTCGAAGCTCTGTGGACAGCGCTTCAAGCGGAATGGACTGCCTTACCATCGGACACATATCACGCACTTCTTGCGTTCATGCCACGACGCCTAGCAGCAGTTATAGCAGCTAAGGGAGGTTACTCTCATTACTAGGCGGGTGGTCATAATTCAGTGATATGACAGTGTATATTACCGAAGCCGAGCGATCTATACAAAGCCATGGCACTACGTCACTTGGCATTGTTGAAATCCCGTCGGTTTTCGTGACGTATTTTAAATATGAATTTTGTATTTTAGATAACTAAGTAAATACAGGAGAATAAAATGCATTAATGCCAAACATGGGTCATTTACTTTTTTAATAAATCATTTTATTTTAAATTTTAAATATCCTTATTTTGTTCCTAAATTTATTTTTGCAAGACGTCACAAAATCAAATCTGTTTGCATGATGTCACAAAATCAGTGCCACAGTGGTTGATTATATCGCGTCGGCTTCGATATTATATGCCATATCCTAACAGTGAAAGTTACCAATGGACCATAATGTTACCACTATAACATGTACGATTGAACATGTTTTGACTGATTTGACCACCACCACATGTCTTCACAAGCCTTCTTTCAAATAGAGAAAACCATTAATCAATTGTTTAGTGAAAAATGCTCCTCTATGTTATTTGAGACCCTCTGAGCCGGAAGTATTAGGTCGTTCATTAAAAACGGGCCAGCGGATATTGTAGGAAAAGTACCGTATGCACGAACCAGGAGAATGGGCTAAGATGTAGATACGAACCTGACAAATACGAAGCAGGCACTGTTCCCCGCTGTTGGCAGCACTGTTGAGCACGGAAATTAAAAACAGGTGACAGGCGCGCAGCGTGCCCGTCCAGTCAATCAGTTACTGGGATCGCGACCTAAAACGAACGCAATGCAGACATCCAAAGAAGTGAAAGCATGTTGGCCAAGTTGAAGAGCTCATCAGGAACGACCGTCACGTGATATTTGTGCATCAATCGGGCTCAGTCGCTGTAAGGCTCATGCCATAATCAAGAAGACGCTGAAATTCCGTAAGTTATGCGCGCAATTGACACCACAACAAGAGGTTTGTCGCATCAGCCTCAGCCTTATCGCCTGCATTGCGGCCATTTCACGTCGCGATCACAGCAACTGACTGACTGAACGAACACGCTGCGAGTCTGTCATCTCTTTTTAATTTCAGTGCTCGACAGCGGGGAACAGCGCCTGCCTCGTATTTGTCAGGTTCGTACAGAGAAACTCTCTCTATATTTACGTCTTAGCCCATTCTCCTGGTTCGTGCATATGGTACTTTTGTTACAATATCCGCTGGGCCGTTTTTTAATGAACGACTTAATACTTCACCGACTTTTTCCACTAATGGACTCAGGCTGTCGTTTTGCCTAATTGTCAAATGGAGAAAACGGAAATCAAAAATTCGGAAGCGTTCGATTGCTAGACCACCAACAGACAGACAGACGGACATAAACACGGACAGACAGACATACGGAAATACAATCGGACAGACAGGCTGACAAACGCAGCAGAACGATGGAAGTACGTTGTCATTTTGGATGAAGCCTACCTCTACGATTGCAATAAAAACCCCGCGCGATTTTCTACCATCCACGTGGATAGAGATCATATAAAAATGGTTCGAGGAAAATTTTCACAAGAATTTATGGTGATTTCAGAATACTCGTACAACGGCAAGCTTACAATCAGAAGAGTGGACAGGAAGGCAAAGGTTAACCCTCTTTATTATCAGCAGCATAAATTCCGTCTAATTTTCCACCAAGAAGTCCCCGCATTGTATGCAGAGGACAAAAACAAAGTTTGTCAGGATCAAGACAAAGCCTCCTTTTTGACATCCCGGTCAAGTCATCAGATACATCCCCGTTGGATTTCTGTGGATTTGGCTAATTGAAACGAGCTCTTACTCGACGCCATCCAACAACCATTGAGGGACTCTCGAAATCCTGCAAACAGGAATGGGACAACATCAATCTCGCCGTTCTGCAGACATCTGTAGAAGTACAGTAAAAGAAAAGGTGCAGGGTAATAGTCCACAACCAGGATCACCAAAGAGAATACGATCGTTGGTGTAGAAAGGGGATTTATTCGTAAACTTTCTCCTTCAAATTTTTTTTTCATAGATCGTAATCAACCTTCTGTATACGGATGGTCATTTCTCCTTAACTTAGCCGATTTTGAACACCCCTCCGCAGCAATTGAATGCGCCCGAGCCTATGTAAATCGGGTGGTGTATTAGTGGGCATTCCATAATATTTGTTCAGGAAACGAGCACAGAATATTTACGGCATGACTAGAAAATTTAATTTTTGGAGAGGGTACATACGAGCACTTTCCAAGGCGGATTTAGTGCAAGACGGAAGGAATTTCGTTATCGAAGGCTGCTGTTCACCCATTCTGGCTGACATACGTAATTCGACCGTTCCAGACAAGTTCACGTATGAAAAGCTACCTCGGAAGAGATACCTCCTCAGCCATTCACCAGACAAGTCAAAAAGATCAGGAATAATCTCCGACACAGAAGGCCATGGCTCAGAAGCCAGGAACATCTGCGTCAATGGTGAACCGCATAATTAGACGCAACTTAGGCCTGCGCCAGTTCCATAAAGCCAGGGTTCATGCTCTTAATGAAGTTCACATTCGTGAACGCAAAACCCTACGAAGGCTACCTTACGGGCGAGTAATGGCGGGTTGTTGTCACGTTTTATGAAGCGTGTGTTTACCTCATAGATTGTGGTAAGGTTCGTGCAATTGCCTATCGTCCAGACCGAACTGCAGGGTGCACAAATGTCGTGAAAGTGTTCAGAAATGCTTCATGGTGGTGGCGGTGTACTACTCAAAAAAACGACGTGGAACTTTGTTGGGTGGAGAAAAACGCTAAGGTGAATGCAAATTACTATCAGGAGAACATTTCGAAGCTTCTTTACACGGAGGAGATCCCAGCGTTGTAGGGAGAGGAGAGCAACGAGATTTCTGGTCATCAAGATACGGCGTCCAGCACGCTCAACACAGAATTTCATGCAGCAAATGAAAGAAGATACCGGCATTCGTGCAATACCCTTCTCTGCTATCCCTGTCAAGTCATCTGACATCTCCCCCCATTGCCTTCTCAAAAGGGGTCTCGGAAAGCGTCGCCCTAAAACCATCGCTAGACTTTGGAAAATGTGCAAGGAGGTATGGAACGAAATTACTCTCGCCGTCCTGCAAAGAAGTCTACTAGCATGGAAATTACGCTGTCAGGCAATTGTCAGACATCGGGGAAACACATTGAACATAATCAGTGATGGAGAACGGGGTTTACGTGAAGTGACATTTATCCAAAATCGGCTAAGTTAAGGAGAAATAAACCTCTGTATGAGCTGCCAATCCTCCACCAGGGCATCAAATCTTTCGATGACGTATCAGTCCGCGTGAACAGCCTGATCTACAGTGACACCCAATAAGTAAATAAACACACGACATTTCAGGTTTTTTTCATGGTTTTCATAGAAATAGCTGTGAATGTTCACGAACTTATTTTTCAATCTACGGTTCGATGCACCCCACAATAGCATCATGTCGCCCATGAGTTTAACGCTCGTCCTCGCCGCTCTATATGCCGGGACCAAGGACTTCATCACCGCCTAACTGAAACGCACACTCCTCTTACAGTATTGCTTGCAGTAACTTATTCTCATCTTGATGAGACATGTCTCGAACGCCTGGTGCCATAGAATTGAGTGATTTTCAACGAGGGCGTATTGTTGTACAATACGAAGGTGATGTTAGCAAAGGAAAATTTCTCGTACACTTCAGATTCCACTGTCCACTGTCAACAGGCTTAGTACATATTTCAAAACACTATAAAAGGAAACTGTAAAGTCACGTGCAAGCCGGCCTGGCCAACAGCACGAAAACTGAGGGCTGCAGAAAGAGTAGTTGAAATAAATCCCTTGCAAGGCTTCAGGCGTGGCAGAACGCCTGCAAGTGAGTCATAACACGACTATCAGATATCTGCACTAGCTAGGTTATAATAGAAGAGCTGCAAAGCCTAAAGCCCTTCTCATCGCATTGACAATGTCAGTATTTTCAAAGAAGAAATATTGGGAGATTGAGATGGTGAAAAGTCCTTCGAGCTTTTGGAACATGTTATCTTCTCAGATGAGTCGTATTCTGGTCAGTTTTCTTGTAGTGGTCGGATTTGGGTCTGGAGAAAACCAAGAATTCAGCATGGTAGAACCGACTGCAACCAACTGTTAGGCATGGTAGAATTTATGGTATGGTGTAGAGTGCCATTTGCAGCATCGGACGATCTGAGCTCGTGGAATGTATGGATAAGATTAATGCAGAAAAATACATCGCTATCTTGGAGAAGGGACTTTTGCCAGTATTTTCCACCGGGATTATTGACAAAACATCCATTCTGTTCATATCGGCTTGGCAGGCAGAATATTGAGCAGAAACTATCATGGGCCAGTCGTCACCCAATATTGTTTCCACCGAACGGAATATGCTTGATCATGCCATGAGAAAACATTCACAAAAAAACTGCTTCCCATGCAGAACTTTTCGAATGTTTGCCTACCGACTGGATCAAAATTCCACAGGGCAGGATCCCTCAACTCATTGATTCTATGCCCAACCGGATTAAGCAAAGAATAAATCAATCAATTAAAGCTCTACAGAAAGCAAAAGGCATAGCAACAAAGTACTGATGTGCTTATTATAAAGGGCGGTTGTTATCCGTTCTTTACAATACATCGGCGCAAAATTGTCATCACTTAAACTGTAGTACACAGTAGGCCTACTTAAGACTAATGATTCTTAGAGGTTAACTTAAACGTAGTTCTATTTCTGCTACCGAATAAATCATTAGTCACAAATTGGTTGCACCCTCCTTATATGGCGGGGGGGAAAGGTAGAGCAAAATACTATTCTTTATTGTCAAGCAATATGCATTACATTAAACAGGGTTCACCTCTCCCCTGACGTTATCCTAGGGCAATTTAAAAGAAAAAACAGATTTTTTTTGATCAAGAAGTAAGTAAATAATCGAGGCTAGGAGTCTGCAGATAAAGGATCAAAGATAGGCAAGGGCCAGACGATGGTCTGAGTCGACGAGTAGGGGGGGGGGGGGGGAGACTGAGAAATCGCAAAATTTATGCATAACATCCAGTAGTGGATTATAATATTTTTTCTACTTAAAATGTTATTTTTATTCATATTCTGTAATTAAAATTACGCAATTCATAGTTGTAGCGCGTGGACCATTGTTGACGCAAAATTTTTTTTTAAACGCGCGTGATGCGTGTTCTTGTTCACGCGCGGCGATTTTCCTTCGCAATTAATTAACTCGGGCGCGAGATGTTGTACTGTCTGATTGTTGCGCAATCAATGTTCTATTTTATTAATTGCGCAGTACATTCCCTCGCCATCTTCTCTCTCCATTGGTTTTGCGACCAGATCTCTCCATTTCTTTTCTTTCTCCAGTGCAGCCCACGATGGCCGCTCACTTTGCTAATGTATCTTTCTTATTGCTTCAGCCTTAAGATAGTACCACCGCAATTGCAATTACGAGTTTGTCGGTGCGGTCCCCACGTTTCATGGGTATGTTTCAATGTTGATTTCGACCCGTCGCTCGTTTGTTTGCAATTTCATCATGTTTAGGCTTGGCTACGAAGCCTATTTCTTTCGGACGGTACAATCTCTGCTGTTTGTCTCCATAACTGAATATTTTATCTGCAAAGACCTTGCGTCTAGGCTGTTAACTGTGCATCGCGTGTCGCCACGTGTGTACTACTGCCCCACTGCGTAATTTATTCATTTTAGTACTAATACTAGTGCGAGACATTGTGAGTACTTGACTTCATATTTTTTCTTTTGATAGCATATAATTTTAACTTCTACCATGTTTAACCATAGAATACGTTTTGCGTTCTAGTTTCTTTTTACTGTCATTAATAAAGTCTTTTATTGTTTACTACAAAGTGTTTGTGACTCATTCCTAGCCATAAAAATTCCACTTCAAGATTCCTATACGCCTCATCACTGATAACAGAGCGTGGTTTGTGGAATTGGAATTTATTTTTTGTCCAATTATGGCTGAGTCTTCCTCTGATGACAGTCTGTCAGCGGAAAAAGTTACGTTTCGATAAAACTAACAAGCAAACGATAAAATTAAAAGCGATAAAGTTTTTATTAAAAAAAATAACAAAACAGGAGAGACAGAGAAGCTGACCCCTCGAAGATACACACAAGAGGACATATATAGAAAATATGGTACAGAACGTGAACATGATTGGATGAATAAATAACAAATAGTAAGTAATATAAATTGTACAGTGGCGACATGGAAAGGAGAATGGTTGGATAAGGAACCAATAACAATGAACTATAAGGAAACCTTGAGAGGAAAATTAATTGAAATATAAAGGAGGAAAAAAAAAAAAAAAAAAAATCAAAATTGAAAACGCGGACCTAGGAGAAGACTCATCCGGAGTTAACGTAAACTAAGGTATTAATAAAAAAAAAAAAAAA